>JASVEL010001357.1:0-166714 GCA_032618575.1 Nicotiana noctiflora | reverse complement strand
GGAAGCGGCCAGAAGAGAGCTAGGGTTTTTCCGATTGCAATATAGATATATATTCTGCATGTTGACGGGAAGAAGGGTAGTTTTGATATTTGGTATTAATGAAATCAGTACGATAATATTTTGATGATAAAGCCCACGCGGTTTCTATTTGTAGAGATAGCACCTTCAGAACTTGTAAATGTAACAAAGGCACCCTTTCTTAGAAAAAGTTTTTTTTTTTTTTTTGGAGGGGGGGTGTGTTTGACTGGAAAGATACTAATTATTTTACAATTGAATACAATCAAAAATGAATAAAAGGTAAATAGTAATTGAGAATAATGAGACCTAGAGATATGTATTATATTTGTTATTGCTTCCAAGAGATTGGATATTCAAGAGAGAGAGAATGCTTGTTCCAAAAGGATCAGATCCCCTTTGCAACATTGGGATCCTCCTTTATATAATAGGAGATCCTCCTTGAAATAATAAAATAATACAGAGATTGGTCACGCTCTTTCGAGGAGACGACGAGACCAATAATATACTTCACCCCGATATTTTTAGGTCGTGCCCTTACTTCGGTTAGCGTGTATTTATTGGTCGTTGTTACCAACACGGAGATGTAGTAGGCAGAATTTGACCCCATACAGTTAGTCCCTCCGTTCGTCGGCGATGCTTCGAAGTGCATCCCCGATGGACGAAACCATAAACCTTGTTTTGGGAGAATTTTTACCATGCTTGAAGACGACTGCGTGAACGAGCGAACATTTGAATTTGTTGAAATATTGGCGCGCAATCCCTTTCTTAGAGTGATTTCATCACACGCATGCGTCATCATCACGCGTGTTCGTACAAAAGGCGTTCTAATGCTCGGTTTCTCGCACCTGTTTGAACCTCGCCTCTTCGATTTCAATGCCACACAACCCTATAAATAGGGAAAGGGTTTAACTTGATCCAACTTTTGATCATTTGCAAGCGTTTTCTGACCTTCTAAGAAAGCACTCCCTTTCTTCGAAAACCTATTATTTTTAGAAAATATATTTTTGGTTATGTCATACACCACTCCTTAAACGGAAATCATGACAAAACTCATATGGGGTAATAATCCAGGGGCTCGTGATAATATGTCATCCGATGTGCCGCCTCCATCCGGCGGTGCTGAGGGGGAAAGAAGAGATGACCTCACCCTTCTTACCGTGGACAATGTGCTACCGAAGCAACTTCTTGTTAGGATGGACTTCCAAAAGGACTCTCCCGAGCAACCTTTGGAGAAGTTCGAGTTAATGTAGGATGACTTAGATGGTCGGCATACATGCTCATGTGGAGATGGTCTTAGTGGGAACGAATTATGTGAATGTCTATGCGCGTTTTATGAATATCCTTTTTTAATTGGTTATGGCCTTCCCATCTTTCCTTTGGCGAAGTGGCTTTGCCGCTTTTACAACATGTGTCAATCTCAACTTACTCCGTACACCTTAAAAATATATAGGATAATGTCTACATATGTAGAGCTGGCTAGGTGCGAGATCTCTGTCCACCACCTTTTGCAATCATTTAGTGCCAGGTATCTAAGGGGTACTATGTTGCATTTGAGGAACCGTGGCTCGAAGCGGCTAGTCGTCTAGACCGATGATCGAGCTAACCACGGTTATTGGCGTATGAAATTCTTATCAGAATGGAACACCTAGTGTCTAACCCCATCGGGTTCCCAGAGAGGTGGAATCCGAAACGTAAGCATTTCCATCCGTCGAGTTTTTTATCGTACGTGACCTTAGCGGTTCTGGTCGTACCATCGTTATGATTTTTCCTTTTATTTTGTAGCAATAGTTCACATATCTCGGTTCATCACTGGTATCAAGCAATGGGTATCCGATTTGCTACCTTGCGCGGAAGAAACCCACACATGGTCCGAATTCCTTCAACGCTACAGTCCCGTAGGTCCTTCAGGTATTTTTTTGACTTTAATTGGTCGTTTCCACAAACTTCATCAACTGAACTATTTGTATTGATAGTCGAAATGTTCCTAATGTCATACCTCATTTTTCGCTTACTACACCATGTTAAGGGCATAATAAAAAGATGTTTTTTCAATTAAAGGACAATCAAAACGGGACTCATTTATTAAAAGATTCAGAGTCGTCACTTGGAAGATTTATGGTGTCTCAAGTCACCAGTTTGAATCCAGAATCGAGGAAAGGGTTTGAATCTGTATTACAGTAGCGAACCAAGAATCCGGGTAAGGAATTATGTTAACCCGGGAGAAGGGGTTAGGCACTCCCGAGTTCCGTGGTTCTAGCACGGTCGCTAAACTGCAATATTTGGCAAAAATTTGATTTTAATACATGTTAAAACTTATAGTGCATTTTAGAATTATTTATTGTTGTTAGTTAATTATTAAGAAAGTGAACGTCGTTTAAAAATAATTTCGGATTACGTCACATGAAATGCACCCGGAGCCTCGACACATTCCTATTTAACGTTTTTGGATTTGGATTTAGGTTGCATGAAATGCAGACCCGTATTAGGAAGGTAAGATTATTAAAAACGTCCCAAAGTGACTAACGTCTTTTTTACTCTACGGAGGACCGTGAAATTCGCTAAACGACTCACCCCAAATTCTAAGTATTTTTAATTAAGTAATTAATGAAGGCCCCGCAATTTGTGAGTTTTGTTTAGCGAGGCTCATCTCATTTTTTATTTAAAGGTCAACCTAAAGTGACTATGATTTTTCTATTTATTATTGTCTCTAAAAAGGCTAATTATTTTATGTTTATAAATTCGTGCCTCAAATTCAAGTCCGAATTCAAACAAAAAGGAAGACCCTTTTAGTTTGAACCCGCTACCTAATTCGAAACCCAAATTTATATTTGCAAAATAAACCACGTGTTCCTAGTACAATGTTAATAACCTTTAGCAATTTGACATTGAATTTTAAGAACTCAACCCAAATAAGAGCGAAATTATAGGACCATATGGGTTGTATAACGCCTAGGCCAAACAACTTTAAACAATTGGAACGCCACAGTACGCAGGCCCAGTTACAAGATTTAAAACCAACTTATTAGGGATTAGGGGCCAAGGCTTAAACTTAACACTGATAAATATTTTTAATGCAATTTGTTTGTTTAACAATCAACTTCATCCTAAAGTAAACATGTGAACAATATATTGAGACCAGGAATAATTATCAGTAGAACCTTCAAAATCCTAATTTTTAAAGCCCTCATAGTCTTAAACAAATTATATTAACAGCAAAATCATGGACATGTGAACGCCCATGGATGAGCAATGATTATAGTGAAACATGCCTTAAAAGGTCTTATTGATATACTATGAAGCATGCCATTCCAATTTTATGAATTTAAAAGTGAAAGTGTGAATCGGATCCTAAATGATAGGCGTGTCTTGTATTCGGTAAGACAAAATAGCAAAGAATCTATTATTTCCTAATTACATACAGGAGCCTAGAGTATTCCCTTCCCCAGACACCCACGAAGTGGGTATTGAACTGGGTCGGCCCTTTTTTCATACAGGAGCTTAAGCTATCAATTTATACACAATAAGTGTCCAACGGTATGAGATTAAAACAGTCCAGCACAAATCAAACGCAGTCTTTTTAGTCCCCCATTATACAAGCCATTTTTATTGAATTCAACAATATCTTCTACAAATCAGTCTTCAATACAAACTATGCCACATAATCCAAACAGAGTCATGAATAACAATGTCATCAAGTAAGTGAAACAAGCAGCATTTTCATTTCAATTGCAATGCTTGAGGCCTACAGTAAGTGTACCTCGAATTTAGCAAGGAAAAAGGAAAATTGAGGTCAGCCTTTGCAGCAACTGTTACAGCAACAAACTAAACCAATTTCAGGATCAACTAATATCACAGCACCCGCAGGAGAATAGCAGAGATTTAACAACAACAAAACAACCCCAAATACACTTGCTTGGCCTTAAAATTTTCTAAAAAGTAAACTAGAACTCAAAATTAACTTCAAACAAAGCAATGTAACAATATTTTTGGACCTTTTTACTGAATATTTGTATGTTTTTGGATTTTTGGGAGAAAATTAAGAGTTAAAATAAATGTTTATACTATAGAAATTCAGATTTAAACTTCTTTTGGTTTTTGAAATTCAAATTTGAGTTTCAGCTATTGAGAAGAGGATTTTTGAGGAAAATTATAAGCTGGAAGTTTTTGGTAATTTTTCGGAGGTCCTCCACTTGTAATCCAAGGCACTAAATATGCCTTTTATGGGCAGAAAATGGAGCAGAAAATTCTAGAAGTTTTTACTCATTTTTTCTCCCTTTTAATTTCAGATTTTACTTATTAAACCTCAAATTTTTGACTTGTTATCCAAGTTATTGCTCTTAAAAGTCTTAAACTTACACTAAAGTCCTATTCTAAAAGGCCCTAGGGTATTCTTTTAACTATACAATACCTATACTACCCTTACCTTAGTTTTAAATTTACCGGTCTTCATAAAACTACCCTTTCCTATGCCCAAACTACCCCTGAAATCCCCCTGAAATTACTATCACTAATTAAACTCTAGCAGTTATAACCAAACAACTATACTAACTTAAACTAAACAAGATTAATTTGCAACTAAATTGAACATCAATGAATGCTGAATCAAAATGGGACAAAACAGATTTGAAACTAAAATTTAACAGGACAATTATCTATCAGAATTGCTAAAACCATGCCAACCAAAAGAAAATTCAACTTAAACTAGTAATTTGAACTAAACAGAATTAAACTAACTAATAACCATTGAACTAACAGTTAAACAATTACACTAATCAACTCAGAATCCTAACACACTAAGAGTAACCTAAACATTTAGCTAAACGTGACAGACTAACAATTGAAATTATTCAGGGGTTAGAACTACACTTAAACAGATAAATCAAGAATCAAATTAAAGAAGAAAAAAAGTTAAAACAAAAATGAGAAAGGGTCTTACTGAAAATCGGACTCCATGCTTAATTGATCTATGGAACTGGATTCTAATTAATGTTATAGGTTCATTTTGTCAAAAATAAACTTATAACATTAATCAAAATCCCCAGAATTGATGAGACTCTAAACATGCGAAAAAATCAGAAACCCTAGATGTGAAATTGGAGGTAGACCAGTGAGATTTGAGAACTTTTGGCTTGGATTTCAGTTGAGGAAATTCAGGGGACTATGGGGTGATTTTAGGTGTGTTTAGACAACTTAACATTTTAGCCGGATTTTTGAATCAAGATTCGAAGAATTTGGTAATGATACGAGGAAACGTGGCCAGGGATTCGAAATGAGGGTAGTGAGGCGGTCTTGGGGTGTGATTTTGGGATCGATTGAAGGTGGCAGCGCCGTACACTGTGGAGGCGGTACTGGGGTTTTAGATATTTGACGAGATTGGCTATGATTCGAAGGAAGCTAGTGGTATGGCTGGAAAGAGGGGGCCAAGGAGAATCGGTGGTGTAAATTGGGTGGTCGTTGGCATGGGTGGCATTCGCCGGTGGCGGCTCCGGCGGTGTTACATGCTCTAGTACGAGGAAGATGAGATTTGTTTTAGGGTTGACTGACTTATTTCGGATAGTAATATGTAAAATGGGGGCAGGTTCTAGGCCGTTGGATCAGGGAAATAAATGGCTAGATTTATCGATGTGAAATGACGTCGTTTTGGCTTCCCTTGGGCCAGATCGGGTTTGAGTGGTTTTGGGCTGCCTCGGAGGGTAATTCTGTTTGGGCTAAACCACCCGAGCCCAAATCATGTCTTTTATTCTTTGTTTTCTCTTTTCATTTTGTTTTCTTTTTCTCTTTTCCTTATTTAGTATTGTATTTCAATTTGTATTTTTGTATTTTTCTGATTTTATAAAAATATAAAAAATTAAAATAAATACTTAGTTTATTTCCAACACTAAGATGATTATTTCCTAAAAATTGATTAAGTCCTATTAATAATTAAAAATGCAAAAATAGCCCATTTTGTTATTTTCATTATATTTTGTTCTAAAAACAACTTAACCCCTAATTAATCCTAGAATGTGAAATTAAATCCTAAATGCAAATGTATTTTTTTGTATTTTTATAAGAATATGCACAAATCAAATGCAAATGACACAAAATTCATAAAATTGTAAAATAATGAAAGAAATTATTTTGTTTGAATCTTTGGGAATAATTCATATATAGGGCAAAAATCACGTACTCATAGTTGCCCCTCTTTGCTTGGAAAAATGAAAGATTTTCAGGCAAATATAAGTGATCAAATACGAACGATTTTTGCTCGTTTGAATTTTTCATGTGAAGCATTTTTGAAAGAGTTGACCGCGCCCTACTTTGGAGGTTGCCTACATATCATGATTTAAACAGGAATCGCATCAGTGTAGTTTGGGAGTGTCTGGTAGCTGGGACTACCAGGAGCTGTGATCTCATTGTTGTTGCTGTTGTTACTACTGGATGACCTCCTTATTACACAGTGGTAAAACAAAAGAAGCTAGCCTAAGCTATGATCTATGAGTTACAAAAAATCCTATCTATATCTTCAAACTTGCTCTTGTGTTGCCTTGAACTTGTATCTTGTATTCTTCCGATGATATTCTTGTTGTTGCCTTGAATTGTGATCGGCGATGTTTTGCCATTCCTCTGAATGTTGCTTGATTGCTGCAATTTGAAATATGTGCCTCTATTTTCCAGGCAAGCTCCTCGCTGCTGACGCTTGAGAAGTATTATCTTGTTCTCCAGGTGGGATCCGAACTGCGATACCTGAAATGTATTCCCTTATTCTCCAGGTGGGCTCCTGACGGTGATGCTTGAAAAGTATTCCCTTGTTCTTCATGTGGGCTCCTGACTGCAACAAAATAGATATCCAAAGAAAATTTTCTGCCCCAATTTGGTGGCTGGGCACATCATGTTATCCAATATTAAAAGTTAAAAGCTAAAATTTGAACTACACTTCCCTTGTTCTCCAGGTGGGCTCCTGATTGGTGAATTTGGAAAATATTCCCTTTTTCTCCAGGTGGGCTCCTGATTGCTGAAATTTGAAAAGTATTCCCTTGTTCTCCAGGTGGGCTCCTGAGTGCAACAAAATAGACATCAAAAGAAAATTTTCTGCCCCAGTTTGGTGGCTGGGCACATCATATTATCGAATATTAAAAGTTAAAAGCTAAAATTTGAACTACACTTCCCTTGTTCTCTAGGTGGTCTCCTGATTGCTGAACTTTGAAAAGTATTCCTTTGTTCTCAATGTGGGCTCCTGATTGCTGAATTTGGAAAGTATTTCCTTGTTCTCCGGGTAGGCTCCTAATTGCTAAAAATTTGAAATGTATTCCCTTGTTCTCCAGGTGGGCTCCTAATTGCGACAAAATAGACAAAATAAAGAAAATTTTCTACCCTAGTTTGATGATTGGGCGCGTTATGTTACCAAATATTAATACTTTAAAGATAAAATTTGCATTATACTTCCCTTGCCATGTGGGTGTCTGACTGCTGAAACTTTGAAATGCCTTCCCTGTTCTCTAGGTGGGCTCCTGATTGCAGCAAAAGTAGACAAAGAAATTTTTCTGCCCTTGTCTCAATAAAAGAAAGATTTGTTAATATAAAATAGTGGTTAGCTGCTGACAGTCTTGTTAGGTATGTTCCTGCTCCCAGATCTGTTCCTACTTGTTTCCTTGGACTTGATTTGAAACGTATCCACTTCCTGACTGACTTTCAACCCTCTGACTTTGATGACCCAAATGTTCTATTCCGTATTGTTGTTTTGTGTTTCTAACCCCCTCTTGTGAAACTTTGCCTCTCCCCCGCATTTATCTAATTATCCCACTAATGGGATTTCCATTGGTCCTTCATGTCTTACTTTCTTTTGATATGTTCCAACCATGTTGTGCCGTACAACTGGGAAGCTAGTAGTTAGACTTGACATCCTTCTTTTATTTTTGAACAGAACTGACACTGAAACATCTTATAGATAGACTTCAAGAGAATAAAATGCAATGACCTTAAAAGTTAAGGATAGAAAGACTCTTAAAACGGATGATTTGTAATGAAGAGAAAAGGATAGGACTTATCTTAGTGGAACGGCTGGTACCATTGATCGTGCCATGCATTTTGGATTAAGCAGCCTAGTCTATTCAACCAATAAACTTTCAATTGCCACATTTGTTGTTCCATACTTTCATAACCTGACTTCCACCAAAACCCAAACCTCGCTCGTCTCGCCATGTTTTGAGCAGCTTTCAACCACAGACTTATTTCGTTTACTCAGATGAAAAGTCATTTTCGCCTTGTGGTGCCTGTGAGGGTTTTCACTAATAAGACTCTCTCATTTTTATTACTCTCAACTTACGTCGCCTTATGGTGCACGTGAGGGTTTTTACCAATAAGACTCTCTCATTTTCATCATTTTCCTTCTAGCACTAGAGTGTTGCCCCCAATATGAATCACTTTACCTGCTCGTATTGGCATTTCTCGAAGATTGATCGAAAGTTCTTTCTTTGGATTGTAATGCAGGCTTTTGGATAGGATTCATAAAGAAGGGTATAAAGGCTCAAAATAATTCAACAAGGGTTTAACATTACAACTTTCAGAATCGGCCTTCTTACAATAACCACAACTTTTGCCCCAGTTTCTTTCTTGGGGACTTTTCAATTTTTTTTTAAGTGACTGAACCTTAGAGAGCGGCTACCTATGTACCCGTTTGCGATCAAGTTAGACGTAGTTCAGGTCATAGAAATTACTTTGTTGGTGTGGTCTTTCTTTCTTCCACTTTCTTTTCTTTCTTCTTTTCATTTCTTTCTTTTCTCTTTTCTTTTCTTTATTTTTCTTTCCTTTTTTGTTTTCTTTTTTCTTTTCGTCTTCTTTTTTTTCTTTTCTCTTTTCCTTTATTTTCTTTTCCTTCTTCTTTTCTTTTGGGCAGTTTTTCTCTTATTTCTACGCTGATTTTCCCCGCTCGGGCTTCTGAGTTTTGTTATTGATTCCGAAAGAGGGGTACGAAAGAAAATAAATGAGGTTGAAAAGGGGTAGCAACGGATAAAGCTTTTGGATAGCAGAACAAAATGCCTTCGTCATTCCAATCTCCAAAACATGCCAAGTACAAACTATACAATTGAACAAATTGAGGAAAACATAAGTAACATCTTTTGATTGTACCATAATTAATAACCATATTCACATATTTGATTTCTGTATTTATCAATTAGGGCAAAAAAATGGTGCCGCGAATGGCCCCTGTAAACTTGGTGCAAACTTGACGATGATGCATTTCGACTATATTTCTTTATGTTCCCTCTTCCCCAGTTTCACAATTTGGGCTTGAAGTGAACTCAACATGCCCTTTCTTATTCCCTCGAATGTCGTCACATCTTCAATATTATTTCATTGCTTCATTACTAAACTGACTTTTAAAACCAGGCTGAGAATTATGCGTGCATGTCATGTCACTAGAACCAATATGGAAAGAATTATAAAAGAAAAAAGGAACTAGATAAAATGACTAGAAATGGCTAGAAGCAGAGTATTGCATTAAACTGACTTTAAACAACAAAAAAAGCAAACTAGACTGGAGTTACAACCCTTGAACAAACCTAGACAGCACTACACAACCTACTACAACGAGACAAACAAGGCAAAGTAAAGAGATAGAAGAATTTGAGTCACAAGACAATATCCGGATTCCCAGACAACAAAAATGACAACAAAATAAACTACCAAAACTCCTATCCATCCAACCAAGAGATGGAGCGTCTTTCCAATTACATCTTAGCCACTAAATTTCACACCAAGATTGCTGGAATTTTCACAAGTCTTCATCATGTTGTTCTTAGCAAACTGCTTTTGGGTTCCTTTCACTGGCCCGTTCTCATGATCTGCCTCTGATAGTGCAGAAATCTTAGTAGAATCTAGTCCTTTAGGGATCTCAAAAGATTTCTCATGTTCCTTTTCAAAATAAATCATACCCACCATATACGTCTCATTATGCATAGGAGATGGACTTTGGCTAGTGTTTGTTACAACTGGGCTTTGAACGGCAATGTCGTCTGCATCAATAGACTTCTAGATTGCATTCTTCAGATTCCAACATTTCTCCATGTCGTGCCCCAGGGCACCTGAGCACCTGAGCAGTATGCGCACCTTTGAGAAGGATCAAACTTCTTTGGAAGAGGGTTCAACATCTTTATCTGAATCGTCTTCAACATGTCCAATGTCCTTAACTTCTGAAATAGACTGGCATATGATTCTCCCAACGGAGTGAATGTTTTCTTCTTTCATAACCTCTCATTTTTAAATGCTGGATTGGGCCAAAAACCTGATCCGGGGTGTTTTTTGTAAACTCGCAGGGGTATATGGGCAATTTGAGGAGCTGGGTACTGGGAATGTGATGGGCGACTTTGGGAGTTCTGTGAAAAGAAGTAGCATCGAGAAGGTTCATCTAATTTACAAGGATAACCACGGGGACGATGTCGAGGCTGGAAGTGTTGATCAGGAAAACCTATATGATCGTCTTTTCTGTTCCTCTTTCTTCCAACAAGATTACTGGTACGTTCTGAATGGCCTCCGAACAACTCTCAATTTTGCCTGACTTTATTCCTTCTTCTACTAGCTCCCCCATTTTTAACACATCATTGAAAGGCTTTCCCACGGTCGGGATCAAATAACTATAGTAGGTGGGTCCCTGGGCCTGTAGAAAAAGCTTAACCATTTCTTCTTCACTGATCGGGGAATCGACCCTTGCAGCCTATTCCCTCCACCGAAATCCATACTCTCTAAAGCTTTCTTCGGGCTTCTTCTCAATTTTGGTCAGTGAGAGACGATCGGGGACAATCTTGAGGTTGTATTGAAAGTGGCCTGCAAATGCTTGGGTCAAATCATCCCATGTGTACCATTGGGCATGATCTTGCCTTGTGTACCATTCTAAAGGCGTACCACTGAGACTTTGGCTAAAATACGCCATTAGTAACTCATCCCTTCCTCCGGCTCCTCTCATCTTGCTGCAGAAATCCCTTAGATAGGATACATGGTCACCATGTCCATCATACATATCAAACTTTGGTAACTTGAATCCCGCAAGCAATTGGACGTCGGGAAACAAGCTCAAGTCTTTGTAAGCGACACTCACCTGTCCTCCTAGACCCTATATATTTCGGAATGATTGTTCCAAGCTTTTCACCTTGCGTATCATCTCCTCATGCTCGGGGTTGTTAGGAGGCTTTTCTTCTTCAGCTGAGACATCAAGTTGGGGAGTATAAGAGTATGGTTTGGGAGGTTTGAAAGTGGGCTTGGGTGGGTAATAGTGGCTTTCCTGAGTTTGGAACAAAGGTTTACTCGTAGATCTGTGTAACGCGGCGGGTGGAGGAGCCACGAACACAAGAGAAACTAGTGGTGGAGGGCATGGAATTTGTTTAGGTGGTGGAGGTGGTGGTGTTTGGGAAGTGGTTGCATAGTATTGCTGGTAGGTAGGGTATGCCGAAGAAGAATTCACTATGAGAGGATCTTGTGATTGAGTTTGTGGCGGGATGTAGGCAGGATAGGTTGGCAGGGGGTGTCCTTTTTCCCAAGCCTGGTACATTTCGGTCATCTGTTGTTTCAACTTATACATCTCCTCTTTCATGGCATTGACATCTACCACCTCTTCTTCCCTAGACGGGTCGATAACACTTGCTTCTAGCTCTTGGTTGACCATTTTTTATATGTCCTTGGAGTGGGTATTATACGGGTGAGTTGCCAGAATGCCAGTCAGCTAAACCACCTATCTGGACTCATCATCAACAATAATGTTATTAGTGGTTAGGTCATCAACAAATAAATAACCGCACATTTGGGCATGAATGCACCTCGGCAGTTAGCAGTTTCTAATATGCATTTGCTCGACCACGTGCGTCATCCCATCTTTATTTATTCCCAATCGTGACTTCTTTATTTTATTTTGCCTTTGTTTCTTTTGCTTTGCCATTGTTTTTTTGTTGCGAATTTTTCCTCTCTTTTGTTTTCTCTCCCTCTCCCGGCTTCTTTTGTTTTTCCGCTCTTTTTCTTTTGGCTTTTTATTCTCACTGCATTTTTTATTTTTATATGGCTATAGTCAGGTCCTATGGAAATTGCCTATATATCGTGACCGTGCCTGAATCAGATCAAGAGTAGTTTTTGCCAATTAGTGTAAAATTAGATGCAAGAAATAAAGACAATGTTATTTTTTTTTGGAAATTTTTAAATTTTCATTAATGACAACTGATTATACCACTACTAGACTATTGTTTTTTATTCATTTTTAAAACTAGAAAAGATACAGATTCAAAACAATTTACTGACTCGACTAATCTAGGAATACATCAAAGCTTCAAACCCTGGGGCCTGCGGGGCATCATTCGGCATTGCCGCGGGCCTGCGCGCAAGAACCTTTGTAGTTGCTCCAAATCACTCATGACCTATCGAACAAATATCATCACTGTTGCAGAGAAAGTGGCATAACCCATCTTTTCATCGTCATGGCACCTCTTAAGAATATAACGTGCAATGCCCCGGATCCTTTCCCTGATTTGGTCCTTTTCTTGGAGAAGTCAGCTTATATGTTGGGTACGAGCTTCGAGCACCTGAGAATCCTGGAGGTGAAGATATTGTAGCAATTTTATTTCCTTTTGCATCTCGGCAATCATCCCATAACAACGATCTCTTTCATCCCGAAATTCTTTATTTTGTCGGGTCACCTTTTCTTTCCAAGTATTCACTTTTCTCCTCATGTTGGCAATGGTTCCCTCGTAGTCTCTTTTCAACTGTTGTACATAATGGGCTCTTTCTTCAGTTTTCTTGGCTCAGTGTGATCGAAGTCTCACCATGTTCCTTTCAGATTTTTCTAATTCTTCCTGGCAATCTGAAACTTGCTTCTTTAACCTCTTTATTAATCTTTCATCAGACACGCTTCTTTCCCCGATTATTGGCATCGATTTTCATTTGTTGAATCTGTGCCTTAAGAGCTTCATTTTCCTGGGTCAATTTCTTTTTCTCGCCTTCATCATCCGCATCTTGTACACTTTTCTCAAATTGAAGATCCCGCACCCGCTGCTCCAATGCCCTTATTTAGGCTCGATATTCTTTCTTTTTTTGTTGGCCAATCTCATTGGACTTGGGTTCCGTTAATGAATTGATGTACATGAGGTCTTTTGGTGGGCCTCTTGGGAATCTGAAACCTTTTGCCGAACCAGATCAAATATTTGGGGTCCACTTTACCTTTTGCCCGATCTTGTATCATGGTATTAGGTTCCAGAAACCAACTCTCATTCTATATCTTTCGGATTTTCCCTTTCTGAAAAGTAGATTTAGGACCCAACTCAATAATTTGTTCACTCAAGTCCTCATCATTATGCACTGTTTGGAACTTTCCGAATTGTCGCAGGACCCGGTAATGAGCGTAAGGTTGTATGCTTCGAACACCCATTAGAAGAATATAGGGGACCTCTGCTGACGTGTAGACAACTTCAGTAGCAAGGAGCCACCCATAAGCCCACTCAACCTTATCTGCATTCAACGATCTCAAGCACGATGACCAAGCCTCAACACCATCGGGAAATTCAATTCATGTGATCCAGGTTTCAAATTCACTGATGCAGCTAAGCCCGGTTAACCCGAAATTCATATACCCTGTACGGTGATATAGATGCTCCTGAATCCACATTTGTAGTAAGAGATTACATCCCTAAAAGAATTTCTCGCCCTCCCGACACTTGGTTAGAGCCCGACATATCTCTGTTACGATCAAGGAAACCACCATGCTAGTAGGTTTCTTCATAGCCACATCCACCATTCCTACTAGTCCGAGGTCTATGTGACCGTCTTTCCTTGGGCAAATCACAATTCCTAGAAAAGCCACCATAAATGCCAAATCTTGCTAGGCCACCCATTTGTCTTTGTTTCCAGCGTGTGTCAAGCCAGTGTTAGGTTCTTCAAAGCCCCTTGGGTTGCCATACCGATGATAGAGGAAGTGCAGAGTGCAATACCCTTCTGCTAGACACGGGTCTTGGATATCCCGACTGATGTTCATCAAATCTAAGAATCTGTGGAGTGTGACCGGTTTTGGTACTAAGGGATATCTACTTCGCATGTTCCCGTTGAGGCCTGCATACCCTGCCATCTCTTCTAATGTCGGTGTGAGTTCAAAGTCGGAGAATCGAAAGACATTATGTGTTGGGTCCCGGAACAGTATCAATGCCTCAACAATATCCTTTCTCGGCTTTATATTCATGAGTCCCACAAGGCCGCCCAAAATTTTTACCACTGTTTCTTTACTTCCGGTTCCTAGTTCATCCCACCATATATGGAGCTTTAGGGTTATCTCGCTTAGGACTGGGAAGGTTGTGATGTTGTTTGAGTTCATCCTACACATTTATTTAGGGGGATTTAATGACTTAGGGGTAAAATGACTATTTTTGCAAAAGTTTATTTAAGAAAACAAAACAAAAATATTTTGTTTAAGAAAAATAAAGACTTGGTTTTGCAAATACGGCCTTTCAGCACTTCCGAAAGGGAGATTTGAAGGTTGTGTCCGCAATCTATATTAAAATGACTCAGGGTGACTTTTTTTTGCAAAAACGGCCTTCCCGCATGTTTTGAGGGACATTCAGCTTATTTTAAACAAGAATGAGATCACCCAACTTATTGGATAAAAATTAAAATTTTGGTATTTTTTTTTTTTTGCAAAAGGGTGGTTGGACCCGATGAGGGTTGCCTACATATCTCATATCCGGTGAGAATAAAACCAGTGTAGTTCGGACCGATTGGCCAAAATCAACGCTATTTTGGACAACAATTTCTTTTTGAAATATTTTCTATTTTTTTCTTTTTTTTTTTTCATTTCATTTTTCATTTCTCAAAATCCGGTAGCATTTCGGTACTATTTGGGTATTGTTTTTTTTTTCAAACAAATGATTACTCTCACTTAGTCCTAACACTGCTATTTTTTACCATTTTTCTCTCATTGTATACAAGCCGATCAACATGCAAAGTCGAGCAAATAAATTCAAGTAGCACGTAAGACGCATCAGGATGGTCAATTCATTTCAAGTCACCTATCCAAGACGGACCCAACCCCTGTGTTAAGTCCCTTAAGTTAAATGCACATGATGAAAACAAGCGTCCTACTAGGGATCCGACATGAGTTTATTATTTTTCTAGATTTAAACCCTAGGTTTATTGGTCTAGACCTAGCTTACCCGAATGGACAACACGGGCCGATGGAGAGGCAATGTACCGGGGATACAGAAGCTCCGTCGGCTTTGCAACTTATCCAAACCTTGTTCTATATTGGGAGAAAGACTCTAACAGAAGAGAAGCTACACGAAGTGCACCTTTCTCCATGATGTAGAAGACTTAGAAAGATGGAGGGATTCACGACAGTTTATATACAATTCAACAAATTTTAAAGCGATAAAACATTTAGCACAAAGGCATGAAACATGTAGAAAAATCAAATAAAGCCAAATATAATAATTTAATTGAGCTCGAATTCTTGAACCCTGAACCGAAGTTTTGGGTTCGAATCCCCAGAAGAGTCGCCAGAGCTGTCACACCTCTTTTTTCGCTTACTACACCCTATGAAGGGCATAATAAAAGGAGTTTTTCCAATTAAAGGACAATCGAAACGGGATTCGTTTATTAAGAGATTCAGAGTCGCCACTTGGGAGATTTATGGTGTTCCAAGTTACCGGTTTGAATCCAGAATCGAGGAAAGGGTTTGACTCTGTATTACAGTTGTGAACCAGAAATTCGGGTAAGAAATTCTATTGTTAGGCACTCCCGAGTTACGTGGTTCTAGCACAGTCGCTCAACTGTTATATTTGGCAAAAATCTGAATACATGCTAAAACTTATAGTGCATTTTAGAATTATTTACCGCTGTTAGTTAATTATCAAGAAAGTGAACGCCGCTTAAGAACGTATTTTCGGATTACGTCACATGAAATGCACCCGGATCCTCGACACATTCCTATTCAACGTTTTTAGATTTGAATTGAGTTTCATGAAATGCACACCCGTATTAGGAAGGTAAGATTATTAAAAATGCACCAAAGTGACTAACGTCTTTTTTACTTTGCGGAGGGCCATGAAATTCGCTAAACGGCTCGCCCCTAATTCCAAGTATTTTTAATTAAGTAATTAATGAGGGCTCCGCAATTTCTGGATTTTTTTAGCGAGGTTCATCTTATTTTTTATTTAAAGGCCAACCTAAAGTGACTACGATTTTTTCTATTTATTATTGTCTCTAAAAAGGCTAATTATTTTACATTTATAAATTCGGGTGTAAAATTCAAGTCTGAAATCAAACAAAAGGGAAGACCATTTTAGCTTGAACCCACTACCTAATTCGAAACCCATTTTTATATTTACAAAATAAACTCAGTGTTCCTAGTACAATGTTAATAACCTTTAGCAATTTGACATTGAATTTTAAGAACTCAATCCAAATAAGAGTGAAACTATAGGACCCTATGGGCTGTATAACGCCTGGGCCAAACAACTTTAAACAATTGGAACGCCACAGTACGCAGGCTATGGTACAAGATTTAAAACCAACTTATTAGTAATCAGGGGCCAAGGCTTAAACTTAAAACTAATAAATATTTTTAATGCAATTTCTTTGTTTAACAATCAACTTCATCCTAAAGTAAATATGTGAACAATATATTGAGACCAGGAACAATTAACAGTAAAACCTTCAAAATCCTAATTTTTAAAGTCCCCCTAATCTTAAACAAATTATACTAATAGCAAAATCATGGACATGTGAACGCCTATGGATGAGCAATGATTTTAGTGAAACATGCCTTAACAAGGTCTTATGCATATACTGTGAAGCATGCCATTCCAATTTTATGAATTTGAAAGTGAAAGTGTGAATCTGATCCTAAATGATAGGTATGTCGTGTATGAGGTAAGACAAAATAGCACATAATCTATTATTTTCTAATTACATACAGGAGCTTAAGCTATCAATTTATACACAATAAGAGTCCAACAATATGAGATTAAAATAGTCCAGCACAAATCAAACGCAGTCTAGACAGTTCCCCATTATACAAGCCATTTTAATTGAATTCAACAATAACTTCTACAAATCAGTCTTCAAAACAAACTATGCCACATAATCCAAACAGAGTCATGAATAACAGTGTCATCAAGTAAGTGAAACAAGCAGCATTTTCATTTCAATTGCAATGCTTGAGGCCTACAGTAAGTGTGCCTGGAATATAGTAAGTAAAAAGGAAAATTGAGGTCAATCTTGGCAACAACAATTACAGGAGCAAACTAAACCAATTTCAGGATCAACTAATATCACAACACCCACAGGAGAATATCAGAGATTTAACAGCAACAAAATAACCCCAAATACACTTGTTTGGCCTCAAAATTTTCTAAAAAAATGAACTAGAACTCGAAATTAACTTCAATTAAAGCATTGTAACAGTATTTTTGGACCTTTTTACTAAATATTTGTATGTTTTTGGATTTTTTGGAGAAAATTAAGAGTTAAAATAAATGTTTATACTACAGAAATTCATATTTGAACTTCTTTTGATTTTTGAAATTCAAATTTCAGTTTCAGCTATTGAGAAGAGAGATTTTGGGGGAAATTATAAGATGGAAGATTTTGGCAATTTTTCAGAGGTTCTCCACTTGTAATCCGAGGCACTAAACAAGCCTTTTATAAGCAGAATGGGAAGCAGAAAATTCTGAAAGTTTTTACTCATTTTTTCTCACTTTTAATTTCAGATTTTACTTATTAAACCTCTAATTTTTGACTTGTTATCCTAGTTACTGCTCTTAAAAGTTCGAAACTTATAATAAAGTTCTATTCTAGAAGGTCCTAGGGTGTTCTTTTAACTATACAATACCTATACTATCCTACCTTAGTTTTGAATTTACCAATCTTAATAAAACTACCCTTTCCTATGCCCAAACTACCCCTGAAATTCGCCTTGAAATTACTATCACTAATTAAACTCCAGCAGCTATAACCAAACAACTATACTAACTTAAACTAAACAAGATTAATTTGCAATTAAACTGAACATCAATGAATGTTGAATCAAAACTAGACAAAACAAATTTGAAACCAAAATTTAACATGAACAACTATTTATCAGAATTGCTAAAACCAGGTCAACCAAAAGAAAATTCAACTTAAACTAGTAATTTGAACTCAACGGAATTAAACTAACTAATTAGCATTGAACTAACAGTTAAACAATTATACTAATCAACTTAGAATCGTACATGCATGAAATTTGCCTAAGAGTAACCTAAACATTTAGCTAAAGTTGACAAACTAACAATTAAAATTATCCAGGGGTTAAAACTACACTTAAACAGATAAATTATGAATTAAATTAAAGAAGAAAGAAAAGTTAAAACAAAAATGAGAAAAGGGTCTTACTCAAAATCGGACTTCATGCTTAATTGACTTCTGGAACTTGATTCTAATTAATGTTATAGGTTCATTTTGTCAAAAATGAACTTATAACATTAATCAAAATCCCCAGAATTGATGAGACTCCAAACGGGCGAAAAAATTAGAAACCCTAGATGCGAAATTGGAGGCAGACCGGTGAGATTTGAGAACTTTTGGCTTGGATTTCAGGTTGAGGAAATTCATGGGACTATGGGGTGTAATTTTGGGTCTGTTTGGACAACTTAACATTTTAGTCGGATTTTTGAATCAAGATTCGAAGAATCTGGTGATGATTCGAGGGAAGGTGACTAGGGATTCGAGATATGGGTAGTGAGGCGGTCTTGGGGTATTATTTTGTGATCGGTTGGAGGCGCCGCCGCCGTACATAGCGGAGGCGACGCTAGGGTTTTAGATATTTGACGACATTGGCTATGATTCGAAGGAAGCCAGTGGTATGGCTGGAAAGAGGGGGCCAAAGAGAACCAGTGGTGTAAATTGGATGGCCGTTGGCATGTGTGACGTTCACCGCCGGGGGCGGCTCCGGTGGTGTTACAAGCTCTAGTACGAGGAAGATGAGATTTATTTTAGGGTTGACTAACTTATTTCGGACAGTAATATGTAAAATGGGGGCAGGTTCTAGGACGTTGCATCAAGGAAATGAAGAGCTTAGATTTTTCGACGTGAAACGACGTCGTTTTGACTTTCCTTGGGCCAGACCGGGTTTGAGTGATTTTGGGCTGCCTGGGCGGGTACTTCTGTTTGGGCTAAACTACCTGAGCCCAAATCATGTCTTTTATTCTTTGTTTTCTCTTTTCATTTTATTTTTTTTCTCTTTTCCTTATTTAATATTGTATTTCAATTTGTATTTTTTTATTTTTTTTATTTTATAAAAATACAAAAAATTAAAATAAAGACTTAGTTTATTTCCAACACTAAGCTAATTAATTCCTAAAAATTGATTAAGTCCTATTAACAATTAAAAATGCAAAAATAGCCTATTTTGTTATTTTCATTATATTTTGTTCTAAAAACAACTTAACCCCCTAATTAATCCTAAAATGTGAAATTAAATCCTAAATGCAAATTTATTTTTTATATATTTTTATATGAATAAAAATGCACAAATCAAATGCAAATGACACAAAATTCGCAAAATTGTAAAATAATGAAAGAAATCATTTTGTTCGAATCTTTGGGAATAATTCATATATAGGACAAAAATCACATGCTCACACCTAAGAAGAAGGCGACAATACCTACCTTCGCTCGATCAGATGTTGACCCGAATGTTCAGGAGATACTTTGCGCATCTGTCAGGGAGGGTGTGCCCGTAGTTCCTTTACAAGAGGCTACGCTTTTGGAGGCGGCTACGAATGGGGTGACACCATTGACATCATCTCCGCAACATGCGGATGCGCTTTCCAATGGTGAGGAGCCTGAGGAGAGAAAAAGGCGGAGGCTTGAAACGGGTAAGGCAGTGACGACTGGGGATAAAAGGAGTAACATGCCTCGTCAAACATCTAGATGTGTCTTTATGGCTGACACCATTCGTTCGGGGAAGCCGGCCCATCATACAAGTGCTATTGCCGGTGTCAGCATAGTTCGTGTTGTCGAGGGTGGATCGACACCTATCGTTGGGTGAGTTCCCAAGGAATTTATATTAACTTTTATTGAAATGCCCTTTGACCTTTTACTGTCTCTTGAAATGCAAATCAGTGTTGCTACTTTATCATGTCACTAATAGCCATAAGTGAGTCGACAATGCAACACATGTATAGGAAAACAATTGATTTGAAATAAAAAGATTCGAGCAGAAAGAGAAGACAACTAAAAAGAAATTTGCTTTAGTAATTTAACTGGCATTCATAGGCCGGCCATTACATTTACCATGAGGGTATCAAATGTAATTTTGAATACAAAGTTGTTCATGAACTCGAGTTCACCTTTCAAGGATGAGGGATCGGATAACAAGCTATAAGAGTAGCAGAATGATCTCTGGGGTAGCCAGTAATAAGATACTCATGCTAGTAGTGAATCCTTTCTGTATGTGATTCAATTTCTACTTAAAGCTTTAATACAACCTTTAATTGGTTTTGGAATGTTATAGCTCTTTGTTCTAGCAAGTCGCTCCAACTATTTGCCAATACGACTATGTGTCAAAGATATTGGTCTAGCCCGGGGCGAAGTTAGATGTTGGATTATGGATTGTGGGTCGCTCCATGTGAGCTGACCCGATCTGGTTAACATAGATAAATGAGAAATGTTAAGGGAAGCAACCACTAAATCATAAAACTTCCACTAAAGTGAACGTGCAAAAAGGGAATGGTGAGTTATCTCTCTTAACCGCTATTACTCTGCTCATTTACGTTAAGGAAAAAACACAAAACCTTCAAAGCGTTGGAATTTTCTTTAACTAATCATTTCTACAAAAAAATACACACAAGTTAGGGCATCTAATTGGTGAAAGATTAATTTTGTTTCCTAGTGATTCAAAGGTTGATTTGGGGCAATTCTTTGGGTGGTAAGAATGGTTCTGGTTCATCAATAAGGTATACACCTCGTTGTTCTCGCCCCTCGTTATTAATAACAAACATATCCTAATAAAAAATATAATTAAAGAAACATAATAATTTTGCTAACATTAGTGTAATATCACATAATACTACCCATTTTTATTTATTTATGGTTCGTTCTATTCGAATTAAGGAGTACAATATTACCAAAAGAAAGGAATGCATGTACAAGACAACTTCTATTTTTATCAAAATAAAAATAAAAATATTTTGCTATAATACAAAACTAGAAGTATGACAAAAGTTAACAGATGGCAATAATTCACAAGAAACTACCCCTTTCCTTTTTCTTTTGTTTTTGTTATTTGCTCCCTTCAGAGGAAACTTCTACCAAACCTGAGTAAAATATAGTACGAAAATTAAAGAAACTATCTTTCACAATATCACAACTAAGGAAGCCATCACCATAAGCTATTCTACTTGCAAATCAGAACAAAGTTAGTACGTAATTATTTAGAAAACCAGTGCGCCATTAGACAGGGATCTAAGCATAATCCAAAAATATTCTTTTACTCAATTGTAAAGGACCCCACTAAAAATGGTGGGTTTGACAAGTAGTTGCAGGTGTGCTACTGCTTTTTCTCCAATTTTTCTCTTAAATTTTCAGTGATTTCTCTCTTTTCAAGATTCAAAAGTAACCCCGTTTTCTCTCTTTATTCAATTATAAACCATATATTATGTTTCTTTTTTGAAGTTTGTATTGATGATTACAACTGTTATCTGGCCAGTTTCTCCAAAGCCCATTTCTTGTAGTGGTAATTTTATGCCCCTTCTTTGTTATTTTATGAATAAAAATTCAATCTTGATACCTTTAGTTAGTAAAGATTCAATTTTTATCACTGAGTTAGCTCAAGTACTTACTATCTTGATACCCCCACAAGTTGAACCTCAACAAAAAAATGACCCCCATTTGCAGAAACAGTGTTAGGATTCATTTTATTGGAAGTAATTGTCATTCTTGAACTGTTAGAAGATGACTGTATGGTAGGCACCAATGTCATTTGCCTGTTGTGTTCCAGTTATTGAATGTGTATACTGTTTAGCTTGTGTTCGTTGGGTGTGGAAGAAGTTCCTTTATACCGCTGGCCGTGAGAGTGAAAATTGGGGACTTGCAATTGCTAGTGAGTTTGAGCCCGTGCCACGGTTTTGTCGATATATTATAGCTGTATATGAGGATGATATTAGAAACCCCATATGGGCTCCTCCTGGAGGATATGGTATTGATCCTGATTGGGTTATTGTAAAGAAAAATCATGAAGATACTCAAGGGAGGGTATCTCCTTATTTGATCTATGTTGATCATGAGAATGCCGATATAGTTGTAGCTATTAGGGGTCTTAATTTGGCTAAGGAAAGTGATTTTTTGGTCTTACTTGATGATAAACTCGGGCAAGCAGAATTTGATGGGGGTTATGTTCATAATGGTTTGTTGAAGGCAGCTCAATGGGTTTGGGAAGCAGAATCACAAATTTTAAGGGAATTGGTGGAGAGGTATCCGGATTATACCTTGACATTTGCTGGGCATTCTTTAGGGGCGGGGGTGGTAACACTATTGACAATGTTGGCTGTGAAGAACAGAGAAAAGTTGGGGTTCTTAGAGAGAAAAAGGATCAGATGCTTTGCAATTGCTCCTGCAAGGTGTGTCTCACTGAATTTGGCTGTGAGATATGCGGATATCATAAACTCTATTGTGCTTCAGGTAAGCCCGTGTAGGTCCTCTTTGTTGTCTGATACAATTATTTGCTTCAGTTTGACTAGTATTATTAGACTTACCTTACCGAAAAGGTGAACCAGATATGTGAGTTCGATGATGTTTTTCTTTATCTGATATTAGAACTCCTTCTACTAAAGTGCATACCATAAGGGAAGTTTTATTTTCTTCTTAAATTTTATCCTTGAAGTGCAATATTAATAGGATTGTGCTTATAGCATGTTGTAAATGAGTCTGTAATTATTAGCTAGTTTTCCTTCACCATAAACTATATCTCTTCAAACATATGTCACGTAAGAAGCATTTGAATAGTGATTATCTTTTGATAAGTTTCGTGTCATATCAATGTTGTGGGATGAAGTAACTCTCATAATTTTGAGCAAAGAGTTGCTCCCCCGCAATTATTGAAGCAAATGTTAGTTTGAAGGAACTAAACTGTCATTTGGAAGAAAAATCTACTGGATTGTAGGTAGAGCTACGCTTACACAAAACATATGAAGGAAGGTAGACGTTTTATTCTTGGGAATCGATTCCTGTTAGAAAAGGTAGGTCTGATTCCAAAATTAGGAAGGATACTTTTGTTGCTCATCAATCAGGTCTAATATCTGATGTATATTTCTTGTTGGATAATCTATTTGCATAGGCATCCCTGTTCGCTTAGCATTTATCATCACATTTTGACACACCTTTTCCATAACCAATCAGGATGATTTCTTACCTCGGACTACTGTAGCATTGGAACATGCTTTCAAGTCACTTTTCTGGTAAAAGATTGCAGGTCTTCTTTTGTTTCATTATGACTTTTGATGTATATATCGTATGTGATTAAATATGCATGAATCAAAATAAAACAGTCTTTGAGTAATTAGAAGATTACGCAAGTGATAGTTTTGATTTCCCAATCTATAATGACTGAATCCACTGGGAAGAAGAGTCACGACTTTTGATAATAATGCAACTGTGTCCATTTGCTCGTTTCTTTTTGGAATCACATATTCAATTTATCTTTGATATGATAGAACCCACACCCCAAAACCCCATGGTCGAGTCAATAGTGACCTTTTCCTATTTGCTCCCTTGGTAACTCGAATCCCAACCTCTTGGTTGGAGGTGGAAGGTCCTTTGTCTTAGCACTTGTGGTCATAAAATGGAGAAAATATAAAATTCGAAGGCAAAATCTTTTAGTGTGACAGAATCAATGACAGTCCTAGACAAAATCTTTTCCTTCCGATTGCAAAATAAGAGTTTCTTGCCAATTTGAAGATTGCCACTTATACAAATGGACGTTTCCTAGTAACCTTATCAAATAAACTTCCTTCAATAAGAAGCCCAAAAAGGGAAGCCCAGTATGCGCAGGTTCCGGGAAAGGGCCGGACCACAAGGGTCTAGTACGCAACCTTAGAGGTTGTTTTCACGGCTTGAACCCGTGATCTCTTGGTCACATGACGACTTTACCAGTTAAGCCAAGGCTCCCCTTCTTCAATAAGAAGCCCAAAGTTTCCTATTAACATCCAATAGGAGGCTTGATGAATCGATTTATTATCACAGTTTATTTTCAGTTTTTTGATACATAAAAATTTGATTCAACACTGTATCAGGTTATGTATTTATGGTACCAAGAGACTAGTATGACATGCCATAGGCTGACAAGCAGTGTTTTTCTCTATAGTTTTCCGTGCTTGATGTGCATAATGTGCCTGAAGGATACATTCACCCTGGAGGAGAAGATGCTAAAAGATCCAAGACGCCTTTATGCTCCTGGTCGTCTTTATCACATTATTGTCAGGAAGCCCTTCAGGTATATGAAATTCCATTTACACATGTAGATTTGAGAAGTAAAATGTAAAACTTTTGCAGGGTTTGATTCACTCTCTTTTTTTACTAGTATACACTAGAATTTTAGAATTTTGGTATCATTCAAGGACTTAGCTTAGCAACAGTATTTATACTTGGTGGAGCCAAGTTGAAGAGCAATAAGTAGCATCCCATTGGGGAGATGTTCTTCTCTCTGAAAAAGAAAAATTTGTTGTTTCAATCACTTGGATACATTTCGTTTCTCAAATACAGCTGCTTTAATAGCTAAGCCTTAATCACAACTAGCTTCCTTTAATATTCTAATAAAAGAGAAATATATCTTATTAACTTACTCCCTTTTTGCCATTTCGAAGCAATGAATTATTTAGGTGCATGACTGCTAGTTTTTGAAACTTTTTATCAGGAATGTTACTGATGCAATAGCTTTTCTTTGTCTGCTTTTTGCCTCTGCTGCAGCTTTGCTAATATTAGACCCATTGTGAGGACTGCTATACCTGTTGATGGACGGTTTGAGCACATAGTGCTCTCTTGCAACATGACATCTGATCATGCCATTATTCCGATATTGACAGAATCACAAAGAACAATTGATGTAAGTTTTATGCAGCTCCTTTCTTAAACATCAGATATAATTTCCTTTTATGTCAGCCATATCCTCTGACGTTTCTTAAGAACTCCAAGTTGATTGCGAAGTTAAACCTAGCTTTGTCTTCTTTTTCTTTTTCTCTCTTATTTCATTGAGGAGGATCAAGGAAGACGAGGAGAAAAAGGAAGAGGCAATTCGTAGACACTTTGAATTAAGAATAGATGTTAGGCATCGTTTGGACGTTCCTGATAGTTTATTTCCGCCTTTGGTAGCCCTTGTTTTTTTCAACTAAGAATATATCTCAAATTGTAGCACCTTATCACCCCCCCCCCCCAACCCCACCCCAAAGAAAAGCATCTCAAAGCCTAGCAATTACAACTTTGTTTTTTAACCTCAACTATGGTTTAGAAGGTGAGCAACCTGACTTGCCAGGGCAAGGAAAAGGTCATCACCTACAGTAGTCATTCTGGGGTATTTAATAATATGTTTGTTGAACATGTGTGTTCTATACCTACTGGTAATGAAAAAGCAACATAGTTTTGGTGAGCGGACCTTGAAGCCGGCATGTTTTACCAAGCCACCTTGTGTACACCTCGAAGGGAAATTTGTTGTATTCACAAGCAAAAATGCGGGATAAACCTCCTACTAAGGCTGAAACAAATGGACTCACACTCACTGGGGCGGACGCAGTACTTGAAAGTTACTAAAATTGCAATAAATAGTAGATATGAACCCATAACTTTAAAATATAATGGGTTCAATGCTAAAAACTTTAAATGTTGAACCCATAGAATTACAGTCCCAGATCTGCCTCTGTGCACTGAGTGTTGGTGGTGGAATCTAAACCTCGTTTCTCCAGGTTATACCTTGACGTCTCAGCACATGTGACATCCGTTTGAAGCCAATATTCATTGAGATATAAAATTGGAAGTGCCCACTTTTTTGTAGGAACCAGCGACAACCAATCAATAGCATTTGTGAGTTGATCTCACAGCTATGACATGAGTGGACACTTTATTGGGCGTAGCTTAATGCATTCGGACTGAAGTACGGAATGTCATATGAAATCAACAAAGTTTTTTTTTGCTGTTGCTACTAGGTTAAAATGCTTTAAGATTTTATATGATTAGATTTGAATTGCTAGAGGACCTTGTTAGAACAAACACATGGGGAAAATCAGTTTTCAGAGAGGTGATCCCCGCACATCTTTTTTCCCTTTTTGAAGTCATGGTTGGGATTGAGGCATAGTAGTTATCATTGTGGAAATATTGGTAAATGCGTAATATATTTAATGTATAAATGCAGTTTTATGAGCACTAATGCACTCTGGAGGAGCCCCTTTCCATTGCACCCAGAAAACAAGTTCTTGTCCCGCCAGATTTGTTTAATTGTGAGAAAATTTGTGGAAATGATACTAAGAGCTAACATTCATATCGTTATTCGTGAAATTATTTCATGTTCTCTATACACAGTCGATGTTGGAGAGGCATCAAATTGCAGAATCTATGAATTTCCCTGTGCAGCAGAGAATGGAGCGACAGGCATCTCTCAAGGAGGAACACAAGGCTGCATTGCAGAGGGCAGTTGCACTGGATGTTCCCCAAGCATATTCTCCTTCTGCATACGGAACTTTCCGTGACATAGAGGAGGAAGGGCAGGATTTTGAAAAACCAGGGGAGTCCTCTCTCACAATTTCCAAAAAGAGGAGAGAAAGCTGGGATGATTTAGCAGGGCGTCTTTTTTTACACAGATGAGCCCGGGCGAGCTGGGTCAAGAAGTCTTTAATTGGACAATGTCATTATTCTTTTTTCTTTTCATAGGGTCCCTTAGAATACATTTGATGCCTTGTATAGGTTAGTAGGATGGCGTTTGGTAGAGAAAAGGCAAACAGGTCTTTGTTAGTTCACTAGTTGGAAATTGGAATCATGAATGACAGCGAACGTCCGGATCACAACAGTTATTATCTCCAAGGGACAAAATTTTGAGGGCCCAAACATCAGTACATAGATATTTAAAAGAATCAAAGTTGAGGTTTCAATTACATAATTCACTGATGTTGTCTTGTTTAGTAATTATGCCTCTTCATTTGGTACAGTTCCCCGTAGTTGGTATCGTGTTGACGTACCATCTTGGGACATGATGCAAATGAACTCCAAATTCCGTTTTGATTGAAATTTTGGAGCGATAGCAAAAAGAATCATCCAATTTGAGAATTATGCTCATTTTCGTGTGGACTATATTTGCCAATTCACATCGGTCAGTAATAGCAGACCAACCAGTCTAACAAAAGAGCTACTGGCTTAATATATAATGACCATAAAGGGGGCAGTCTGATGCACTAAGCTCCCGCTATGTGCAGGATTCGGAAAAGGACCGGACCATAAGGTTCTACTTTATGCAACCTAACTATATCATCTTAAAAGTAACACTAGACTTATCAGGTTAACATTCAACAATGATGGGTAGGAGATGCTGGCCAATATTCAGGGTATAATTTGCTAATTCACCTTGAAAGTAACTATTGTTTAGACTATGCAAAATTTGACGAGAAAATGGTATTACATCTTTTCCAGTTCCATATTGTAGAGCTGAATATATGCTTAAAATACTTTGTAGAATTACAGAACTCCTACACCATTCAAGCGGATTATATGAAAGGTGCATCACTGTTTCAAGATCCAGTTTCCTCTGCTAATAATCCATTCTTTGAGCACCTTGAAAACTAGTTTGTTTTCTACAACTGAAATTGATTAAGATAGTATGTCCACATTAACCACATCTTAGGTCAAGTTACGGTATGTATCTTCAACATGAATATACATCTTATGTCAAATTGCAGTTCGACACTGCCAGCTTCATATTTCCTATGGAAGTGTATTCTTACATTCTACTACAGAAATATAATCCCACAGAGGGGATTTGCTCACAAACTGAAGACTGCCTGCTCTCCTGAACTATGCTTAAATTATACTGAACTATATATATATAATCTTGCTTTCCCTAAGGAAGAGGGAAGTCAGGGAACTTATGCACATAGTGAAGATTGCATGCTCTCCCGAACTACGATTGGCACTCAAGGACTGCTTCTCCTGCAAAACAGACAGGAGGAACCAATGACAAAGTCACCATAATACTGTCTATGAGATGATCTTGGGGATGATAGGTCAATAAATAGCTGGCAGAACAACCACCATCATTAAGGAATAATATACTTGCACCGAGAAAAATAACATGCTTTATAATCTATTTACTGGAAGAACCAAAGACGATAATGGTAAGGAGCTGACTTATCGATATGATGTCCATTAGCCATGATTTCAACTAGCATCTCCCCGTGGTTAACTGGTTATCAATTATCATCTTCCAAGACGACATTTCCTCCTCTACTAGTTGCTTTTTCTTTTTCCTCAGCTCGATCTGTTATTCTGTTTCGAAGCAAACTTAGGGTGGTGGAGTGAAATCAAACTCTTCTGGTGGCTGAAGGGGTGACTAATCTCTATCTTGTCCTTGGAGATTGGAGTTAATCAAGTTTATGGTGAGCTAGAGCCACAACACTACAGATGTAACTAATATTCAAATCTTAGACAATATCACTGATCCTAATTCTATAATTCATTTCGAAATCTAAGTTTTGTAGACTTGTTTTGAACCCTCAAGTCTTGACCAAACTAGTTCTACCCAAATAAATCACAAACTAGTCAACCACAAAATTACCAAATATGAAGATGCAAAATTGACACAAGAGTAGAAGACTTCCAATTCTTTACCGTGCATGCGCTTAACAAATCGTTCAAATTCCATGAAGTTCTGTCCATCAACGAGAAGGGGACCGAGCCTAAGGTAGGTAAAAGCAAAAATATGCTTCCCATCCGGATCATTCAAGAACTTAGCTTTTTCCAATAAACAATTATAGCCACCTCTATCATGACACAGGAGTGCATTCTCACTGCAAACTGGTAGAGAAACATCCCAAGCCGCATTCAACACCTGCAATGAGATGTTCGAAGGCAAAGTGAGTTAATCTGTAGTCAACATAATGGTCAACAGATTTGCAAGTATAGCAAAGCAAACTGTCCTTTTAGTAGACATTTATCTTTCAGCAGAGATATAACTCAAGCTATAGTGTTCGAAGCTTACTTGCCACGCTAATCCTTCAGGATCACCTAAAGCTTCAGAGAAATCCACTGCCTGCTCTAACATGTTCATTTCAGCACACTTGAAGTTCAGTGCAGCTCCATGCTTCTTCAGCATTGCCGCAATTGCAACATAACCATCTCGATTGCTCGGGTTATAAAACCCAGCTGTTAATTCGGCAGCATGGCTAGATGTCTTATACCACCAATGAATTCCTGATAGCTGTTCAGATTTAAAATATGGTAGAAACTGGATCAACTATACCTAATATAAAAGAAGTCTTTTCTCTTCTAGCGAACTTCAACAAAAAGACAAAGCAAGCATATAAAACTTTCTATTTCAAGTCCATGAATTTCATCAAAGGGTGTATGCGAGAAAAACCTGAATGATTATCATTCACAAGCTTTTGAGATTAACAAAAGAAGATTTGTGAGTACTGGCAGGCGAAACGGTATTGGAAAGTTAGCCAAAGCACTTCCGGCAGAAAAAAAAAAGCATACTTACAACATCCAATTATTTACCCATTAAAAAACATCTAATATTCTCATTCCTAATTGCATTTGGATTAGAAAACAGTCCGGATTGAGAAGAATAAAAAAAAAAATTGGAATTGAATTTGAGAAAATTAGTTTTGTTTTTATATTTGGAGAATTTATGTTGGCTGGTCATCTGCAAAAATACCATTAATGCTCTAAACTATTTTCTTAGGAGAACGATATTCTGAGTGTTTGGATTGAATTTGAGCAATTTGGTTTTGTTTTTTAATTTTCGCGAATAAATGTCGGGCTTGTCATCTGGGAAAACAGCAATAGCTATAAACTAGTTCTGAGGCTTTCATAACTGACTAATGCTATTTTATGCAGAAAATATTTGTTTTCTGCTTTGGCTTTGGAGACAAAGTGCAGATTGCATCCAACATTTGCTCCTAAAATATTACGGTCAGTGGAAAACCTTGAAGTCATTAATGGTTTCTGGACCAGCAACTAATTAATCAACAATGCCTCAATTCTAAACTAGCTGGGTCAACTATATAAATTTTCTACATCCATCAATCTGATCATAGGAGGAATCTTCAAAGCGTAAAGCCGTGAACTTTATACTACGAAGTCCAGGAGGTAGAATTGAGTCCTAGAATTCTTAAATCGCTTAAAAGTAATTATTCATATTATCATTTAAAGGATAAACTTTATGCACAACCTATCTTACTCTGCTAGATGAATAATGCAAGTTAGTTTGCAATGGCTTGGTGGGTTGCCACCTCTGTGTCATTTGTAACTGCCAAATTGATTTTCACAAGTAAAGGCTACAAGGTTGGGCAAGAGGATAGATGGAGAGAATAAATAAGGTGACAGCAATATGAACATGACAAGAACAGAAGGGTGGTTACTCCTTTTTAATTTTCAAGTAAAAGTAACAGCCCATTGCCTGTTAAGTGCCTTTCATAGTACATTGTACGGTTGAGGACTTGACTGCTGGCTATTCTACTATAATTTTGGTTGAATCCGTCCTTGATTCAAGCTTCTTGAAATTTGTTAAGAAAAAACTTTTAGTTACTAAGAGAACATCAATGCATACTAAACAGTACTCTCTAATGTGTATAAGGACAATGACAGAAAAGCTTGAAACATGTCATGCACCGTCCCTTTTTATTTAGATTATAGTAAAGAGGATTTTTCTGGATAAAGAAAATAATTAGTAAAAAGGTATAGAAAATTAAAGGAAATTACTTACCAACAGAAGAAAAAGCAAAATTATCATACTCCATTATTTATTACTATTGTTAATATTATTGTCATTGTTTTTTGTGGTGAGAAGAATATAGCAACCGATAATGTATCATATATATCTAACTCTTTCCCTAAAGATGACTAACCTTTGTGGCAATGCATGTTCCATCAAAAGCTAACTTGGCCAAAGAAAGCACTCGATCTGCATGATCAACCAGAACTTGAGAGTACCAGTTGAGGAAAAACCTACCATAATATCCATCATAATCACCCCCGTCACAAAAGAATCCAGTCTCTTGTGGTTGTGAATTGTAGGAACCAGCATTATCGGGTCCTCGTGCCCAGAATGAGTGTCCTCTTGCTTCAGCCGCCTTGCGCAGGCTTTTCAACAAATACTGGTCGTAACACTATGGCAGACAAGAAAGTCATATTGATGCTATAATTGGTCACAAGGATGTGACTGAAATACACATTTTGGCTATAATTTTTGATAGAGATCCTAACAACTAGTGCAATCACTTAGGGAGGAGAATAAGTGCTACAACAACATCTAAGCAAAGAGAGGTAGACAAAGCTTTTCCTTTGAGAAATGTATATTTGTAGTCGCTCCAAAACATAATGGCCGACAAAATGTCTATTTTTTGTATGCTAGCGAATGCAATTAGTTTCGGCCGACCCATCAATTTTGTATTTTGCCCTTTCTTTTTCAAGTCTGACTTCATGCAGGAATATGGTGACGCATAAACAGATACAGATTTGACAATCAAATCCTTTTGCATGGGATTCATACAAATCTAAGCTACTGCCGTCAACTTTTTTATTGAGAATGGTAACAAATAGCTACTGCCCTCAACTTAAAAGAGAAGAAGGAAAAAAGTTACCTGGAATTCACCAACTCCAGGATACCTCCAGCCATGCTTTACAGGATTAGAGGGATATCTTAGTTCCCCACATGGGCCTAGTCCTACTTCAACCATGGAAATAATACCATCCTCAAAGAACTCATCAAATTCAACTCTAAAGCTTCTCATATAATCAAAGTAGACCTACATAGGTCAAAAAGACAAACATCTGAGTAAGATATACAAAGGTAGTCGCACAAAGAAGAAAACTGGAGTACTATGAATTTTAAAACCTCTTGAAAGAAAATCTAATATGCAAGTATAGCATGGCACAAATCTTCTCAAAAGAGAATATCCACAGCACAATTGCCGTGCTTTTCATTTTTCTGCAGTAATCCCTTGACAGTTCAGCAACAGTAACTCCTAATCATTTATTGTCGTTAAGCATAAAATATACTGAAAACAATAAAGAATCTCCAGAACTGAGGAGTTAAAATGGCAAAAACACCTTGTGCCAGCACTGAACCCATGTTAGATTTCCTGTTCATTACAATCACTAATTTTTTTTGATAATGATAAAAGAATTATTACAATCTAATTATACACTCTACATCTTCTTTTTGCTAGATAGATAAAATTGCCATTACTTATCACAAAAAAAAATAAAAATATATATTGGGCGAGCATTAGTGGTCAGTAAAGCTTTCAACATGAAAAAAATTTCCAACTCGGATATATTATCTTTTCTGGCACATTTGACCGTGAGCAAAATTGGAGGTTTTTGTGGTCAGTAGAGGCTGTTCGTCGGCCCCATCCTCAATCCAAAGAGAATAAAGAAAGAGAAATGTTCTCTTAACCTCAAAATAACTAGAAGACAATCATTCACCACATAAATATTCTTCTCATTATCCTAAACAACTAGGGCATAATCATAAGAGTGCATTCTGACCGAGATCGCATAACATACCTCTACAGCAGTGCGCCCTTTCAAAACCCGCTCTTTATCAATTCCCCACGAGAGACATTCAGGGTTTCGCCGTCCTGCTCTGTCTGTAAAATATATATCAGGATTGCTTCGACCGATTTCAGATACCCAGTGAGGCAGTGGAATACAAACATCATCACCAATGTTACCTCCACATTCATGGAAGGACATCACAACCTGTTTTCAGATAAAACCTCAATAATTTGCAGTCCAAATGATGCAATAACTTAACAATCACAAGACCCGAAAGATCACTTCCTTTAAAAGTTCTAATATTCAAATAGAAATTAATTGAAGTCCTAACTCCTTATCTTTAACATTTGATGGTAAAAGGACCATCTTTTCCCCATTATTAAACTCAATTCACAATTTCACATAAACCAATAATGGGATAAAGTGGAAGAACAAGGGAGTCACAACAAAGCGCATGTGAATATCACCTTTATTTTGAGTTTATGCTCCCTCACAACTTGAAACAGCCTTTTATATCCATTCCAGTTATAATCCTGTGGAGCGTTTGCCTCTACTATGCCCCACCAGCAGTCTACCGTCACACCATCAACATTTATTGACTTTAACACTCTCAGTTGCTTCACTAGACCATCCGCATCAACAAGCTCGGACTTCATATTAATCACTCCCAACTGCCAATATAACATGGAAAAAAGTATCAGGTTAACCACACATGACTTGAGGCAAGCTGTACAACAATAAATTCTCCTCTTCTAAAGGTTTAATAAGAATGCAAGTGGAATGAAGACACAAGTTACACATGTCAAAGGATCAAGTTGCTAGAGAAACAGAGATGAGACACAAGAGGCCCCTGAACAGTAATTGAAAAAGGGAAGAATTAGGAAGAATTAACAAGGTTCAAGTTCAGAAACCTCACAGGTAGCATAACATAAACAGGAATGTAGGGTGTCCCAGCAAAATCACGCTCCTGTAACTTTGTGTGTATGTCAATAACCTAACAAAATATTTCAGAAACATCAACATTAGCAGAATTCTCTTATAGGCCTGTTCAAACAGCAAAATTAAAGTTCCAAAAGTATTCAAACAAAAATGTCAATTTCACCCATATGATACCCCATATCCACCACCCATACGGGATTGCCAAGGTAATTTTTTATTGTTTTGGTAGTTCAAGATATTTCTACGCAAATGTATTGGCAAAGTGAAAATGTATTCCTAAATAATTTACAAGTTTTACAATACGTTAAGCCACCCATTTCACCTGCTTGTCAAGTGAATCCCCAGGCCCTACAAGAAATGGGTCATTTTGTGTGTCTTGTCCATCTGCAACCGTGGCTGAAGTTTGCGATCGGGCAGTGGAGGATGAATCATAAGGGGATGAAGTAGGTAGAAACACACTTTTCATTTGACAGGCACTGTGATCGGCTGTGTTCTGAAACCCAGAAGGCATGCCTTTCAACGAAGCAGGTTGAGTATGTTGTGTTGGTATATGTGAAGATGATGAAGTCACCATTGTGGTGGGTGTCCCACCAGTAGCGCCAGTGACCTGTAGATGTTGAAAAAATAACACCATATTGAATTTTCTTGGGATCTACTAGAAACAAAATAATATTGATGCATACACCCCGGTTGAAAAATTTCCTCCGTAACGCTAAATATTTCATCATGCCTAACTTAAACACCTTGAGACTATATGTGAACTTTGTTATATCGGAAAAAGATAAGAAATACTTTGCTTAGAATGGAGGAGGAGAGTTACCTGTGAATGTGATTTTGAGGGAAAGGTGGTTCCATCTGGAAGGACAACCCAGCCTGCTTCCCTTGCCAAAGCAGCAATAACATCATTGATATCAGCCCTAACTCTAAGGTTATAGTTCCCGTGCCTTCGGAGACCAGCCAAGATCTTAGCAGTAATAGCTCTACGTTGTCGCTCCCTAAGCTTTGTTCTTTCCTTCTCTTCTAATGGCCTACATCTACGAGATCCCCCTTGTGGGGTTGGCGGCTCCTGATATTGCTGATGGTGTTGAAACCTATTACTGCTGCTAGATCCATGTGCCCCATCGAAACCTGCCATTGCATTAAAGGTGCCATTCTTATCTTCATCATCGTCATCCTCATCATCTTCTTCTTTCACATCCATCTCTTCGTCATCTTCATTTGTATCATATCTCTGCATCTCTGATGCCATTTCAAGCTTTTCTTTTTCCACTTCGTTTGCTTGACTTTATTACATTTCAAACTTCACATGTAGATGACATTCTACTAGCCCAGCGTCATGCTTCAGCATAATAATTTGACTAAAGTATATCAGAAGACATTTTTTAGAGGCTTGGCTCTTTAGCTCCCTGGTTTAGCCAAAAATTTCAAAGTCAAATATCAATATGATTAGACCACAAAAAGCATTTCAAAGGAAGACATGCAGGACAGAGCCACTACTTCAGGTATTCCATTAGGACAAATAACTACAGAAATTCCAAACACCTAAATCCAACTTACAACAAATAGGATTCTCATGCTTCCAAAATGCAAGTCAATATTCATGTAGGTTTAAATTTAATAAACTACTCGTAACAAATAATAAGAAATTCTACACTATTTAGATTACTTAAAAACAATTAAAGATAATCTACAATATGCATGTTTGATAACAGTAAGTAACCTGCTACAACTCGTTAAAATTATGGATCATGTAAAAATGCACTATTAGGTGCGTATAACTTAAATCCCATGCACAGAATGAAAGAACATTCCACGCTATCTTCCCAAAACCATCTAGAAGATACCAACTATCCATCTACTTCAACTATCTGAGCTAACAAATAAGCATGATCTTTGACACCGTCCAATGAAAACTCAACTTTTGCTTATACTACCACCTTTTTAGTTTTTATAATCAGCTACACCTCAATCCTAAATAACTTGAGCTCGGCTACAAGACTCCCTTTTCCATTCAGCTCTATTCAGGCCCATTAATATGAACACTCTTAAGTTTGTTTACTTTCTTTTTATTTTTTTATGTTTTTGCAATGGTGTTCTAAAAAGATGATAAATTTATCCCAAAAAATTCATCCTTTAGATCGTTTCCAGCAATGTTTCTCACAAGAAAAAAGAGAGATGACTTACAATGTGTCATCTCACATCTAATTGCTCTGTGACATGAACAGAAGCCGACGAGCATCACTTGTAGAAATCAGATCCATACAAATACAATAATAAATATTCCGGCGAATTGGCCGGAGCGGAGTGACGGAAGGAAAATCGATTTCTCTACAGAAAGAACCTGAAGGATAGGAGAGGAGACTTTAGGATTCGCGGGAAGGTTTCCCGGCAAAGACCCGGCGGAACACGGCGAGCATGCGAAGGCTAGGGTTTCTCACGCGTGTGAAGGAAGCCAAGCGTGTCTAAGCATATGCGTGACACGGATGAAGTAATTTGTGTGACCTTATCTTTGGAGCGTGCGATTCACACGTGGTACACGTGCCAAACAAAAAGAGCAAGTATTGAAGTTATTGCAATGGAATGAATGGGCAGCAATGGGTGGAATTAGGAAAGAAAACAAACTTTTGTGATCCCAACTTTTAGGATGCACAAGAAATGTGATCCTCCTTCTTGACGTATTTATTTGAAAGTTAAGATATAATAAAATAATTACACTATCAAATTACTTATATAAGATAATTATAACATTAGTAGTTGATATGCTAGTAAAATAAACTAGTTTGCTATGATAAATTGTACGGTTATATCAATAATTTTTATACTATTAATGTCTATAATTTTTTTTTTTTTTTGGTTCAAAGGTGCATATTTGCTTTACTTAATTATAGATGAAATTGTCCGTTAGGGCTAACAAAATCATTATTTGTAGTTAGGTACGTGTTACCCACGTTCCCCATTGTTGTACTATTACTATTACGGACCAGAATGTTTCTTTCAAATAAAGTTCCTGTGATGTCTGCCCAAAACACATTGTTGACAAACACCGGAGGAACTAATGTTACAAAAATTTCTTCAAAAAAGGTCCCTTTTGCTCCTTCATTTTCCATCAGATCACCTATTTGGTTGGTCTCTCTGTACGCATGCTTCACCACCACGTCACCTAGTCATTGGACGATCGACCTGCATTCAAAAATGATAGAGTCAAAATCGAGGTTACCATTAGTTAACATTATAATTACCTCCGTTGAGTTTGTGTTTATTTTTAGCGGTGTTAGTTTTTTTTCCTCTGCGAGTTGCAGGCCTTTGAGAAGAGCTAGCAGCTCTGCTTGTGTGTTGGTGGTGTATTGGATTAATCCTATGAACCCCAGAACCCAGTTCCCTCTTGCATCCCTAAATACCCCTCCTAGACCTCCTCTGCCTAGGTTCCCCATTGCACTCCATCACAATTCAGCTTGAAGGAGTTGACTGTGGGTGGTTCCCATTTTACCTGGATTATTTCCTTGTTTCTTGTTTCTCTTTTCACCATTAATGTAGCAAACTCAGTAGCCTTTGCTATTGAGAGTCAACTTTGTATTTTCTGTTATTGAAGATGTTGTTATTCCTTGTTAACCATATTTGCAAAAAACAAAAGGGTATGAGTTCAGCCCAAGAGATTATATTGTTATAGTCCTTCTTTTTCAGAGTGGTCCAGTTATTAGGCCATTTTGTGGAACTGAAGACTAGTATGGAGGTGCTGGCTTCCTTCTTGCTTTTTGAGATAATGTCATTCCAAAAAGTTTGAACATCGGGGCACTCAAAGAAAATGTGGGCTGAGGATTCATGTGCAATGTTGCACTATTGGCAGGTTGGATTTTGTAGAATTCTCACATGATGGAGGTAGGTCTTAGTGGGTAGTCTTTTATGGAACAGAAGCCAAAAGAAGGATTGAATTTTTTTGGTACTCTTAACTTCCATATCCATGTGAAGTTGTGGGTCCTATTTTCATGGTCTTGTTCTAGGAGAATGTATGCTGACTTTGTGGAGTGTATGCCATTTGGAGTTGTACCATATATCATTCAGTCTTCCTTGACTGGGTTGGAAGGAATAAAGTATTTTGGATTGAGTTTTGCACATTTTGGGGATGGTAATGGAGAGACTTGATAGGTCTCAAGCCCCATTTTGGTGTACATTTGTCACTCTTTTTGCCATGTCTTCTCTAGTTAGAGGACCATGAATTAAGGACCTTATGGCTGGAAGGTTATTGATCTAGGGGTCCTAAAAGAAATTAACTTTATTTCCAGTGTAGACAACCCATCTTTTTGCTTTCATGCGTGTTTCCTACCCTTTTAAGATGCATTTCCATGTGTGGATCTTGGCTTATTTTGGTGGGTTTCTCCAGTTGCGGTGTTTTGCAATAAGAGTGCTGGCCCAGAGGAAAGAGGGATTTTGGAACAGCCTCTAAGAAAAGCCTGAATGAAGAGCTTTATTTTTTAGTTCTGCTTTCTGAATGCCCATGCCTCCTTTGTCTTTGGGCTTTGTGACTATGTCCCAAGACACAAGGTGCATTTTCTTTTTATTAGTAGTGGTGCCCCAGATGAAGTTCCGCTGAACCTTGTCAATTTCCTTGCATGTTTTCATTGGCAATTTGATATATTGCATGACATGGTTCGGAATTGTGTTCAAGGAGGCCTTAGCCAGAGTGGTCTGTTAGTCATGTTAAGCATGCTCGTTTTCCATCCTGCCATTTTTGAGTGAAGAGTGCCAATAATAAATTGAAAATTTTTATGGGTGGGCCTTTTATGAAATATGGAAATACCTAGGTACTTGCCAAAAGTTGAGAATACTTTTATGGAAAGGGAGTTGAAAATGATTTCCATTTGATTAGCCTGACAGTTTTTGCTGAAACAAATTGAATTGGATGCAAACATCAATTTCTTTCATGCATCTACCCTTAATAGAAGGAGGAGAAATAAGATCCTATCTCTCCATAATGACAGTGGTCAGTGGATGTTTGAAGAAGGAGAAATCCATCAAGCTATCTCCCAGTTCTTCATAGAACTGTACAAATCCTCACACCATCAATCCAAAGCTGGAATCTCATCCACGTAAATCCAAGGGCCAACCCTTTCCCAGGCTCAACAGACAATATTAGGAATGACCCTTAGGGATACTGAAATTTAAAATGCAATATTCTCCCTCAAGCCCTTTAAAGCACCTGGGCCTGATAGTCTACACCCATTTTTCTACCAAAAATACTGGGACATCGTGGGCAAGAATGTGATTTCCTTATGTAAAAACTGATTCAACACATTCATCATGGACCCAAAATGAATGAAACACTCCTTTGCCTCATCCCTAAATCCTTTCTTTTAATACAGTTTGAAAATATTTGGCCCGAAAATTTTTCACGAAGTTTTGAACGGCCATAGTTCAAACTTCATGGAAAATGTTGAAATTTCTACTATCCGTAGATATCATATATTTGCAGGTGCTAAGTGTTTGGTGATGGGAGATAAGCCATTATTTATTCACCCTTTATCAGCTTAAAGTAGGGGTGGTAAAATGGTTAAAAAAATAGTTAACCACTCATATTATTCACTAACCTTTTTTTTAAATAGATCAAATATGGATAAAAACTGTATAATCCATTTAAAAAAATGAAAAAGGATACATTTTATATTTGTAAAATTCCAAGTTAGGGATTTCTCAAATTTAGGAGATTAGGAATTCTCCACATGATATTCATGAAGTCATGGATTATGTGGGTCTGGTTAACCCATTTTTTCGACCTGTCACATAATCGAGAAGTGACCCTCTAATTAACTGCTAATACTTCGTTTCACCAAATGACAAACTGATGTTAGTCAACGGCTGGCTTTGACAATTTTAACGTTGGAATCTGAGAAATAAAAGTATTAAAGAATGAAAAAAAGAAAAGTAATTACAAGCAATTTCACGTTGTATTTTTAACCTGTGAAAGCTAATAGTCTTTGGCAACGATGATTGAGGAAGAAATGAAGAAAATTATTTGCATTGTTAAAAAGAAATGACTAGCTGTAAAATATGAGTATTCCATTGTAAACAACCAACTTCCATGTTTTCATTGTTGAAATTGGGAAAATGGTTAGTCCCACATCGGTGGGTTAACCTTTTGTTTGGGAATTTTTTCCTATAAAAGAAGGTCTTATGTTTAGGATTCAAACACACCTCTCATTTGCCTTCTTATCTTCTTAAGGCATTTGTATCTTCTCTCTTTAGAATTATTTCACTTGTATTTTGGAGTGGAATAAAATATTGATTGTGTCCGAGGAGTAGGCAAAATTAGTCGAACCTCGTAAATTCTGATGTTCTTTTTATTGTTTCTTTATTATCTTATTTATTATTTGGTGGCTGCTATAATTTTTGGTGTAGTAGTTGTGACTCATTCACACTATATACATTTGGCTTCCGCAATAATTGGTATCAGAGCCAAGGTATTATCTCGGTATGCTCTGTGGTAGCAGCGTAGTATGATCTTCCACATCAGAAAAGATTTATCATGGTAACTGAGTAAAGGTTCTGTCTCAGTATGCTCTGTGGTTGCAGCTTAGTCTGATCTTCCACATCAAAAAGGAAATAACCTTGATTTATGTCGTGAGCTATTAAATAATATTTATGTCAAAGATGGGAGACAATAAACAAGAAAAATCTACATCAAGTGTCAGCAATACGTCATCATTGGCATCTTCGCTTATGACAAGAATTGTGTCAAATGCGAAATTTGCAGTAGAAATTTTTGACGGGTCCGGACATTTTGAGATGTGGCAAGGCGAGGTTCTAGATGTCCTTTTTCAACAAGGCTAGATCTGGCCATTGAAGAAAAGAGACCAGATGCTATTGGAGAAGAAGATTGGAGAATTATCAACCGTGTTACTTGCGATACCATTCGATCCTACCTTGCTAGAGAGCAGAAATATCCGTACACAAAGGAAACTTCTGCTAATAAATTATGGAAAGAACTGGAGGATAAATTTTTGAAGAAAAACAGTCAAAATAAATTGTACATGAAGAAGAGAATGTTTCACTTCACCTATGTTCCTGGTACCACGATGAATGAACATATCACCAGTTTCAATAAGTTGGTCACGGATTTGCAAAATATGGATACAACTTTTGATGATGGTGACTTGGCCTTGATGTTGTCGGTGTCACTTCCTGATAAGTACGAGCACCTTAAAACTACTCTACTCCATGGAAATGACGAAGTTTCTCTCAGAGAAGTTTGTTTGGCTTTGTACAGCTATGAACAAAGAAAGCGAGAAAAACAGAAAGGCGGAGAAGGAGAAGCATTGTTCGTGCGGGGTCCTCCTCAAAATCAAATGAGGACAAGGAAAGGAAGATCTAAGTCAAGATCTAAACCCAACAAAGATGAATGTGCCTTTTGTCGAGAAAAAGGGCACTGGAAGAAAGACTGTCCGAAGTTGAATAATAAGGCCAAACATAACAATGGAAAGGCCATTATGGATTCAAATGTAGCTGATTGTGATAATTCGGATTTCTCATTAGTTACAACGGAGCCGTCAACGTCATCAGACATATGGTTGATGGACTCGGAATGTAGCTATCATATGTGTCCCAACATGGATTGGTTTGTGGACTTCCAAGAAGGAGAATATGAAGTCGTCCAAACAGCGGATAATAGCCCTCTTACCTCATATGGAATTGGTTTAATACGATTAAGGAACCATGATGGAATGATCAGAACATTAACAGATGTTCGATATGTACCGGATTTGAAGAAAAATCTCATATATGTGGGAGCCCTGGAATCAAAATGGTTCACAATTATTGCACAAAATGGAGTGATAAGGGTATGCTCCGGTGCACTAGTGGTAATGAAGGCCAATCGGAAGAACAATAACATATACCGTTATCTCGGTAGTACAGTTATTGGGACAGCGACAGTGACGTCCAGTGACAACAAAGAGGCAGAAGCAACCAGGCTATGGCACATGCGCTTGGGACATGCTGGAGAAAAATCCTTAAAAACTCTATCAGATCAAGGATTGTTGAAAAGGGTAAAGGCTTGCAATTTGGAGTTTTGCGAGCATTGTATCAAAGGGAAACAAATAAGGGTTAAATTTTGTAACGACCCGACCCGTCATTATGGGAGTTATCGCCCCGTTTTCTTCATTTAACACTTCAATATGCTAATTTATATGTGTTCGGAAAGTTAGAAGCAAATCGAAAGAAATTTAGATAAAAATGAGGCCATAAACCTCTTTATGAGAAGAATAAGTTGGAAAAGTCAACCGAAGGTTGACCGATGAGTTAGACAGTTCGGAAGTTTTAGAAGAACTTAGGCTTGAATCTGATGTAAATTTGGTGTTTTGATGTTAGTTTTGGTGTTTTGAGAGTGAAACTAAGTTTGCATGATCATATGTGGCATGTTAGTATGTTCGTATGCAGTCCCGAGGATCTCGGGTGAGTTTCAGATAGGTTTGGCTTGCGTTATGCTCGTTTTTCTTATGCTTCGACATTGGTTCTTCAAGCATAAATGATATAATATTGAACACATGAGCTTCGATTACTGTTTTGAATGAAGCATTAGATCTGTATCGTAATTACGGACCCGTAGCAAAAAGAATCATCGAATTTGGACATCGTATGAGGATTTTATGGCTATTTTACTAAAGTTGCCCAGATTTTCAGGTTAATGACGAAACTGCCCCTGACGGGCGTATTAAAAACCTGCACTATTTGCAAATCTTAAAACCTACGTATCTCCTTCATTATAAGGTCAAATTGAGTGATTCAAAAGCCTAAATTCATTAAAATTTCACAAGGAATCCATTGAGAGTAGTAAAACGCGTGAACATTATACTTATAATGAGAAGGTCGAGTTTTCTTCCAATTTTGGAACGGGAAGAAGCTTCTGAGATGATTATTAAGAGAGAAATCAATGGGTAATCGCTGGAGGTAAGTTGCTTGACTCTAAAACATGATTTTATGTTAGAATCAACACCAAAATTCCTGAAATTTGTAGAATTTGTGAATAACTAGGGCCTAAATCATGAAAAAGAATTTTTGGGTTTTGAAAGGCCATTCGAACTTCGATTTCGATAAATTTTATATGCACGGACTCGTGGCGAGACGACAAATCCATTGGTATGATTTTAGGAAATTTTTGAGAAGTGGGCACGGGGCCGGATTTTACCAACTTAGTGCATTTATGCGTATTTCATGTAAATTGAATTGGGTTATGTTTCTTTGACCCGTAATTGACATAATTGTTGTGGTTTGACTAGATTCTATGCGCGAGGCAGCGAATTCAAAAGGAAAAGGCATTGCGGACGAGTCTACGACAGGCTAGAGGTGAGTAGTTAGTGTATATGGTAGCATGAGGGTTCGAAACCCCGACTTAGCACATTGTGATGCTAGTAGGGCATGGCTTGCACCCCCTGGCAGGTGCGAGATTGATTGTGACTGGGGATTGAGACTTAGTCCATCCCAGATGTGAATAATATGCTATATGCGGTTGAAACACATATTGTGTTAGATATATTTTGTGGGCTGTAAGCCATGTTTGGGGCCTTGTGCCGACCTGTAGTATCCCTAGGAGATAGTTATACATGTGATAGCTCTAATTGCTTAATCACTAATCCCAGTCCTAGTTTGAAAGCACCGTATTGAAATGCTAAGTCATCTGTTTTGGAAACTTAAATAAGCATTAAAGTATTTTCATAATTAAATGAATTGGAACCTGAAAATAAATAAGTTGAGCTGTTGGGTGACTCATATGCATGTTGTGGACTGAGGATGGATCGGGCTGCACGCCGCAACGATTGATATGAGGATCTGGCTGCACGCTGCAGCGGTTGATATGAGGATCGGGTTGCACGCCGCAGCGGTTGATATAAGGATCGGGCTGCACGCCGCAGCGGTTGATATGAGGATAGGGCTGCACGCCGTAGCGGCATTGCGCTTGGGCTGTAGGAGCCCTTCCGGAGTCTGTACACACCTTAGTGAGCGCCGTCGACATTAAATGGATCGGGCTACACGCCGTAGCGGTTATGTACTTTGCATTGCATCTTTGTCTGTGGATTATCTGTGATAGTGGTAATGTACTGTTGTTGTTGCTAGTTCGTAGGAGGAATCAGACTGTAGTTTAGCTTCATTATGTGGTATTCTGTGGATTTCTTACTTTCGGCTAATTGTATATATTTATTACTCACTGAGTACTTAGTACTCACCCCTAATCCCTGCACCTTTGTGTGCAGATTCAGGTACACAGGAGTAATAGACGAGCACTCCAGCTTTTATCAGTGTTTATTCGAGTTGCTAAGGCAGCTGCTGACGTTCGCAGGACCTGGCTTCTCTTCTTATTCCAGTTTTCCTTTATATATACATTATTCATACTTGAGTATTTGGTTTAGATATTATTATCCGATCATGTTTAGAGGCTCTAGACTCGTGACCCTAGATCTTTGGGTGGTTATTCAGTTTAGCTTTATTGTTGATAATAATATCCAGGTAATTGATTTGAGCTTCATGCTCGGGATGAGAGGGTAAATGGTCGGGCTTGCCTAGCAGTTGTGTTGGGCGCCATCACCACCAAAATTGGGGTTGTGACAAGTTGGTATCAAATCCTAGGTTACTAGGCCCATGAGTCTTGAGCCGGTTGGTAGAGTCTTGTGGATCGGTACGGGGACGCCTGTACTTATCTTCGGGAGGCTGCAAACCTTTAGGAAACACTTCACATTTCTTGGAACTCTTATCGTGCATACTTGATTCAGCTTGAGATATAATTCTTAGAAATTCCTTCCATACGCCTGTACGCGCACTCGAACGCTCAGTAATATAATTGTCTTGATGGCTTGTGATTCCCTGGTCGAGGGGTGAGATATAATCTCTACGAGTTCATGTTGGGCCAGTCGGGAGGACTTGAGACCAGATCTTTGTCTATGACATAAGCACCAAAGTGTTGATTTACAAACTGGTATTATGAAATTTCGTGTGATTGGTATTGTTCCTAACTGTGGAAATGGTGGCTTAATAATGTACTAACTGTCAGGTGTTAGATCTTTATTGTAATCTGTTGTGTAGCCCCGAGCTATGGGCGTGGTGAATATTTATTATATCTCTTAGTTGGAAGGTAAAGTGCCTTACGTGTAGTAAAACGAGTTTAGACTCGGGAAGACTAAAGTGATTATGCTATGTATATCCTGGTGGAAGGTGTTGTACTGAAATACTAGATTGATGCAAAGTAGGTGGGTGGATTCGGATGTGTAATTGAAGGGTATTTGATATGTGTTATGATACGAGCAGGTGTAGCGCAGGTTCAGGTATAAATTGTGATAATATGATTCGTATAGTATTGAGATTTAATGTTGTTGAAATACATTGTGATGTCTTGTTGAGTTGTGGATGTATTGTTAGAATGGTTTGGTGATTCTCGGCAGGTGGATAGGCCAATTTACAAAGGAAACTCTGCCGAAATTTTTGAAAAATTTGGGACTTCGAAAAGATTTCTATCACCTAAAGAGAGTAGGCTTAACGGTGGTGTGTGTATAAATGCAAGAATTGCAGAAGAGTTAAGGTCTCCGATGATTCGAGTCTTTGTCAAGCTTGTAAATGACTTGAGTTTAATCTCACCATAACATTGTGGCATCATTTGAGTAAAGAATGCTATGGGCGGCTAAAAGTGCTTTGATGTATGGCTCCGAGCCAAGTTGGGGAGGTTGCTATTGATTAACTGATGGCACTGTTGTGTGCTATGTTGGTCCTGTCTTTAGTTATGTTGGAAATATTTTGATAAAGGTTATAGTGCTTCGTGGATGTGAAGAAATTCTAGGATGTTTTGAGCTTATATTGGTAAGGAATGTTCGGTGTATAGAAAAGAAAGATAGCTAATTGTACCTGTATATAGTCATGTTCCGTGATGTTAGAGTTCTAACGAGGCACGAGTGGTTCTGTTCAATAAGACAGTTGAATTACAGCGGAATAAGGGTGAATGACGCCCGAGAATGGCCTTGTGGTGTTCAAGACTTTACTTGTAACGGTAAGGTGTCTTAAGATTGTGTATATGACTAAAGACGGTGGTTTCGTTAGAAGGAATCAAGACTTGTGTATGTTATGTGAATGAGGGGATTCTATGTATCTGTGTTGGGGAGTAATGATAATGAATTCAAAATCGCAGGGAAGTTCTTCGAAACAAAGTATTGTAGAATGTGGTACTTCTGGGAAACATTGAGAGAGTATTTAGCGGCTTGTGAGCCTTAGACCGTGTAGTCTTGTATATGAGTCTCGTGTGGTAACATAAGTTGAGGTATTGTGATCCTTCGGTAAAGGAGAATACTAAGTTAAAGATGAATCAGAAAGGAAGTTGGATAAATGGAGCAACTTGTTAATAAACCGGAATGGTATGATAAGGGTACGATTAATTCCTGGTATGTGTTCGAAGTAATGAGACTTGCAGATATTATGCAATAAAGCTCTTGAGTGCTGGCAGTTGCGTAGCTCGATGTGGGTAAAAGGACTCAGTCCTGACAGTTAAACTTACGCAATGAATTGGGAGAAAGAGTTTGTGATGTGTTCAACCGTGGTTTGAAAGTAAGTATATTCCTGTTGGTATGCAAAGCTCGGAATGTGTAATGAGTTTTCTTCTATATGGGATCATGAAGGTCCTTGACTAGTTAAGTGCGTCGATGTTTGCGGCGTAGGAAAGGGATAGAAGTTCCATGTTATCTTAGTGTGGTATGGTATATGCGATGTGTTATGGAAAGTTGATAATGACATGTTCAAGGTTTTGAGATCAGTTCATAATATATGGGAAGTCAAAAAAAAAATTATTGAGCTGCGCAGGAAGCTGCAGGTGATCTAAGAATCGATCTTTCTGGTGATTAAAAAAAATGATACTGCCATTCTAGTGATTTGGCAGGGTATATGGTCAAAAAGGGACAAGGTAGTGTAAACTAATAATATCTAGTAGTATGGTGGTATTCTCTTGTAGGATCGACTGTGATGATTGAGTTGATGATGGCATAGGGAAATTTCTGAATGACTCTCGTGGTATGAATGGATGCTTGATATGTGCTATGTATTCGTACAGTGTGGAGTCTGGAATCAGGCACAGTGAATAATGTGTTATATAGGTGATGGGGACTAGAAGTTCTCGTAATCCGCCTATGCAGTGGTTGTGTATCGTGTGTATCGGCACCGTTTAACGATCATTAGAAGTTGGAAGCCCTAGTGGCTCTCCCTTAGCTCGATATAATAAATTTGATCTACGATACTTGATTTCAGACTGGTTGTCGTAAGTTAGGTCGTCTAGACTAATGTGATATGGACTATGTCGGAAATGGCACAAATTGCTTAGCAGAGTGCATTAGAGTATACTCCAGCAGGGTAGTTGTACCCAGGACCAGCGGGTGGCTGGTAGGTATTGCTTTGTCAATTGGGCCTTCGTGGCGGATATCAGTGTAGAGGTTTCTACTATTGATTCAGTTGGTATTGGGGAACTTTGTAGGATGCGTTTCTTGTGGCCAAACTTGAGGCTATATATATGTTTATTGTAATGAGCAATTTGACTCGGTGTGCATTTCTTTTTGTGAGAGTTTTGCATGGATCGGGTGGCACGCCACCACGGGTTATTTGGATCGGGTGGCACGCCACCACAAGTATGGTATCTGGATCGGGTGGCACGCCACCACGGGTATGTCATTTTGAGCAGGTTGCACGCCGCAACCGTGTAATATGGAGCATAGTTTTTTTTCTATAGGTTACCTTACGTACTATACTTCCTAGTTTGTGAGGAAAGTCAGTGTTGGGTTTCGCTCGGAAAATGGCACATTGGTTGTGTCCTTACAAGATTTGATGGCATATATTAATTGTTTCACCGTGGGTGAGATTGATTGCTTGAGTTCAGACCTAGATCTGTGTGTGGCTGTCTGTTTTGAGCATGTTGAGATGACTTGAGGTGCTTCATGGGTAATAGTGTTTAGATGGAATCATAAGTTGTGGCAAGGACATATGATGTTATGATCTTTCGAGGAGAATTCGGGTACTTTATTTCTATAATGTGAGACTGGATCTCAGTCCTATGTTACGATGGTACGGAGGAATTGAATTACAGCTTTTGTGTTTGAGTTAGTTGTCGTGATTTGAGTATGTTTAGACGTTTCTTATTGGAGCCTGTGTTGTGCTCATCGTGGCTTAGGCTGGTGTTGAGGTGTCATATCACCAGTGCGGTGTGTTATAATCAAAATGATCGTTGGAGCCATTAATGAGTGTGGGCATATGTGATTTCAGTTGGTTAGAAATGTAATATCGAGGTTTGGCTCCGAAATCCATTATGGTACCAATTAAAAGGGAAATGGAATCATACATGGATGACCTGAGAAATGGATTCGATATATCACGTGTTTCAGCTACCGTGGGCAGTATATGAAGATATTGGAACAAGACTTTAGCTAACGAGAAAGGTTTTTCAGTAATATTTGGTTATCGTGGGAAATTGTTGCGATTAGAGGCCATCGTCTTGAATGATTGGGTTGTTTGGTACACCATAAGAACTTACCCGGAGTGGCGAGTATGGACTATTACAGTTGGTTCAGGTGTATTCTGAGTATAGATGTGAGAGTCGAATTTGGTATATGATTTCGGAAAGTGCAATGTGGTCTATGGTTCAGATGGATTGCGGAAGTTCAGCTATATTGTGTTATCAGACTTATGATAGATAGGGTGACGTGGAACCACCCCGAATATATACTTGGCAAGGTCATTCAGCTATTGGGTTGCATCTAGTACAACTCTGGGTACGCTCGAGGACGAGCGTTTGTTTAATTTGGGGAGAATGTAACGACCCGACCCGTCGTTACGGGAGTTATCGCCCCGTTTTCTTCATTTAACACTTCAATATGCTAATTTATATGTGTTCGGAAAGTTAGAAGCAAATCGGAAGAAATTTAGATAAAAATGAGGCCATAAACCTCTTTATGAGAATAATAGGTTGGAAAAGTCAACCGAAGGTTGACCGATGAGTTAGACATTTCGGAAGTTTTAGAAGAACTTAGGCTTGAATCCGATGTAAATTTGGTGTTTTGATGTTAGTTTTGGTGTTTTGAGAGTGAAACTAAGTTTGCATGATCATATGTGGCATGTTAGTATGTTCGTATGCAGTCCCGAGGAGCTCGAGTGAGTTTCAGATAGGTTTGGGTTGTGTTATGCTCGTTTTTCTTATGCTTCGGCATCATTTCTTCAAGCGTAAATGATATCATATTGAACACATGAGCTCCGATTGCTGTTTTGAATGAAGCATTAGATCCGTATCGTAATTACGGACATGTAGGAAAAAGAATCATCGAATTTGGACATCGTATGAGGATTTTATGGCCATTTTACTAAAGTTGCCCATATTTCCAAGTTAATGACGAAACTGCCCCCGACGGCGTATTAAAAACCTGCACTATTTGTAAATCTTAAAACCTACATATCTCCTTCAATATAAGGTCAAATTGAGTGATTCAAAAGCCTAAATTCATTATAATTTCACAGGAAATCCATTGGGAGCAGTAAAACGCGTGAACAGTATACCTATAATGAGCAGGTCGAGTGTTCTTCCAATTTTGGAACGGGAAGAAGCTTCTGAGGCGATTATTAAGAGATAAATCAATGGGTAATAGCTAGAGGTAAGTTTCTTGACTCAAAAACATGATTTTATGTTAGAATCAACACCAAAATTCCTGAAATTGGTAGAATTTGTGAAGAACTAGGGCCTAAATCACGAAAACGAATTTTTGGGTTTTGAAAGGCCATTCGAACTCCGATTTCGATAAATTTTATATGCACGGACTCGTGGCGAGACGACAAATCTGTTGGTATGATTTTAGGAATTTTTTGAGAAGTGGGCCCAAGGTCGGGTTTTACCAACTTAGTGCGTTTATGTGTATTTCATGTAAATTGAATTGGGTTATGTTTCTTTGACCCGTAATTGACCTAATTGTTGTGGTTTGACTAGATTCTATGCGCGAGGCAGCGAATTCGAAAGGAAAAGGCATTACGGATGAGTTTACGACCGGCTAGAGGTAAGTAGTTAGTGTATACGGTAGCGTGAGGGGTCGAAACCCCGGCTTAGCACATTGTGACGCTAGTAGGGCATGGCTCGCACCCCGTGGCAGGTGCGGGATTGATTGTGACTAGGGATTGAGACTTAGTCCATCCCGGATGTGAATAATATGCTATATGCGGTTGAAACGCACATTGTGTTAGATATATTTTGTGGGCTGTAAGCCATATTTGGGGCCTTGAGCGACCTGTAGCATCCCTAGGGGATAGTTATACATGTGATAGCTCTAATTGCTTAATCACTGATCTCAGTTCTGGTTTGAAAGCACCATATTGAAATGCTACGTTATCTATTTTGGAAAATTAAATAAACATTAAAGTATTTTCATAATTAAATGAATTGGAACCTAGAAATAAATAAGTTGACCTGTTGTGTGACTCATATGCATGTTGTGGACTGAGGATGGATTGGACTGCACGCCGTAGCGGTTGATATGATGATCGGGCTGCACGCTGTAGTGGTTGATATGAGGATCGGGCTGCATGCCGCAACGGTTGATATGAGGATCGGGCTGCACGCCGCAGCGGTATTGCGCTTGGACTGTAGGAGCCCCTCCGGAGTCTGTACACACCCTAGTGAACGCCGTCAACGTTAAATGAATCGGGCTACACGCCATAGCGGTTATGTGCTTTGCATTGCATCTTTGTCTGTGAATTATCTGTGATAGTGGTAATGTACTGTTGTTGTTGCTAGTTCGTAGGAGGAATCAGACTGTAGTTTAGCTTCATTATGTGGTATTCTTTGGATTTCTTACTTTCAGCTAATTGTATATATTTATTACTCACTGAGTACTTAGTACTCACCCCTACTTCCTGCACCTTTGTGTGCAGATTCAGGAACATAGGAGTAATAGACGAGCACTCTAGCTTTTATCAGTGTTTATCCGAGTTGCTAAGGCAGCTGCTGGTGTTCGCAGGACCTGGCTTCTCTTCTTATTCCAGTTTTCCTTTATATCTACATTATTTAGACTTGAGTATTTGGTTTAGATATTATTATCCAATCATGTTTAGAGGCTCTAGACTCGTAATCCTAGATCTTTGGGTGGTTATTCTGTTTAGCTTTATTGTTGATAATAATATCCAAGTAATTGATTTGAGCTTCATGCTCGGGATGAGAGGGTAAATGGTCGGGATTTCCTAGCAGTTGTGTTGGGCGCCATCACGACCGAGATTGGGGTCGTGACAAATTTGGTACAGCAATCCATAATACTAAAGGCATTTTGGATTATGTACACTCTGATGTTTGAGGTCATTCCAAAACACGTTCATTGGGTGGGAAGCACTATTTTGTAACCTTTGTTGATGATTTTTCTCGAAGAGTATGGGTGTATACAATGAAGAGCAAAGATGAAGTGTTGGGAATTTTTCTCAAATGGAAGACGATGGACGAGAATCAAACAGGCAGGAGGATCAAGTGTATTCGCACAGATAATGGAGGTGAATACAAAAATGATCATTTCAATAAGGTCTGTAAAAATGATGGCATCGTCCGACACTTCACTGTCAGACATACACCACAACAGAATGGAGTGGCAGAACGTATGAACCGGGCCTTGCTGGAGAAGGTACGGTGTATGTTGTCCAATGCGGGCTTGGGCAAAGAATTTTGGGTTGAGGCAATTACATATGCATGCCACCTCATTAATCATCTACCATCTACTGTTATTGAAGGCAAGACACCATTTGAAAAATGATATGGAAAGCCTGCTGTAGATTATAACTCTTTGCACGTGTTTGGCTCAACTGCATATTATCATGTTACAGAGTTAAAATTGGATCCAAGGGCAAAGAAGGCTATTTTTATGGGGATTACTTCTAGAGTCAAAGGATACCGCTTATGGTGTCCAATGACAAAGAAAGTAATATTCAGCAGGGATGTTATCTTCGATGAATTTGCTATGGTAAACGAAGTAACAAATGTAAATACCAAACAAGATGATTGTGCTTCTAAGAAGGTGGAGTTTGAGGGAAAATTTATTTTTCCTAAACAAGAAGCAGAGGAGGAAACAAATGAAGATTATCCTCTGGAAGGAGAGCCATTAGAGGAGATTCCAACTCAGGAACCTCAACAATAACTTGAATCAATAGCAACCAGCATGCCAAAAAGGAAAATAACGAAACCTGTTCGTCTCATAGAGACAGTTGCTTGTGCAACCACAATTACAGCTGATGATGTTCCCACCACTTATAAAGATGCAGTCCAAAGTTCAGAAGAAGATAAGTGGAGGATTGCCATGAATGATAAAATACAGTCCCTTCATCAGAATCATACATGGAGATTGGCCAATCTCCCGAAGGGAAAAAAAGCAATTGGGTGCAAATGGGTATTTGCAAAGAAAGAAGGATTTCTTAACCAAGAAGATATTCGCTACAAAGCAAGATTGGTGGCCAAAGGATATGCTCAAAAGGAGGGAATTGATTATAATGAAATATTTTCTCCAGTTGTAAAACATTCCTCCATTAGAATTATGTTGTCTTTGGTAGCACAGTTGGATTTGGAACTAGTTCAGATGGATTTAAAAATTGTGTTTTTACATGGAAACTTGGAGGAGGAAATCTATATGACTCAACCAGAAGGATTCAAAGTTGCTGGAAAGGAAAATTTGGTGTGCAAACTTGAAAAATCATTGTACAGATTAAAACAATCTTCTAGACAATGGTACAAGCGATTTGACAAGTTTATGTTGCAGCAGGGGTACAAAAGAAGCAAATACGGTCATTGTGTGTATTTGCGCAAGCTTAAAGAAGGTTCCTTTATATATCTTCTCCTATATATTGATGATATGTTGATAGCTTCCAAGAATTCGGAAGAAATTGATAAGTTGAAGATTCAACTGAAGAAGGAGTTCGAGATGAACGATCTGGGTGAGGCGAAGAAAATTCTTGGCAGGGAAATAATAAGAGATTGACGTTCAATAAAACTCTGTTTATCTCAGAAAGAATATTTTAAGAGAGTACTACAATGTTTTGGCATAGATGACAAAACTATGTCGGTTAGTATTCCACTTGCTCCCCATTTTAAGCGAAGTACTACTATGTCACCATTGGATGAAACTGAACAAGAGTATATGTCAAAGGTACCATATGCAAATGTTGTTGGTAGCTTGATGTATGCAATGGTCTGTATGAGACCTGCCATTTAACAAGCTATTGGAGTTATTAGCAGATATATGCACAATCCAGGAAAAAAGCATTGGCAAGCTGTGAGGTGGATTCTGCGGTATATTCATAATAATGTAGATGTCGGGTTAATTTTTGAGCAGGAAGACAATCAGTCTGTAGTTGGATATTGTGACTCAGATTTTGCGGGTGATCTCGACATACGAAGATCAACTACTGGTTATGTGTTTAATTTTACAAAGGCACCAGTTAGTTGGAAGTCTACTTTGCAGTCAACAGTTGCTTTGTCTACAACAGAGGCAGAGTACATGGCTATTACAAAGGCTGTGAAGGAGGCATTTTGGCTTCAAGGATCGCTAAAGGAGCTTTGTGTTGAACAAAAAGGTATCATAATTTTTTGTGATAGTCAAAGTGTTATTCAATTAGCGAAGAACCAAGTTTATCATGCAAGGACGAAACACATTGATGTTCGGTATCATTTTGTACAAGAAATCATAGAAGAAGGTGGAGTCACGGTGAAGAAAATTCATACTATAGAGAATCCTGCTGATATGCTGACAAAAGTGGTGACTGCAGTCAAATTTCAACATTGTTTGGATTTGATAAACATTGTTGAACATTGAAGATTGAAGATGGAGATACAACCAAAATTTATTATTGAGAGATAATTGAAGATGTGGAATTTTGCCAAGGTGGAGATTTATTGAAATTGGCAAAATGGTTAGTCCCACATCAGTGGGTTAACCTTTTGTTTGGGAAATTTTTCCTATAAAAGAAGGCCTTATGTTTAGGATTTAAACACACCTCTTACTTACCTTCTTATCTTCTTAAGGCATTTGTATCTACTCTCTTTAGTATTATTTCACTTGTATTTTGGCCGAGAAGTAGGCAAAATTAGACGAACCTCATAAATTCTGGTGTTCCTTTTATTGTTGCTTTATTGTCTTATTTATTATTTGGTGGCTGCCATAATTTTTGGTATAGTAGTTGTATCTCATTCACACTATATACATTTGGCTTCCACGACATTCATCACCCGATAACTTCCATGTTTTCAGCTTAGCATCCCCATTGCATTTCAAGATGGGTAAGGACCAACTGTTCAACAAGATTAACCTGTTTTTTTAGTTCACCAAGAATATACAACCCATTTTCATAAAATAAATTCAAAAGATCTTAGTACATCAAGGGGAGAGGCTCCAAAATACATGATATTAGAAAATTAGGCTATTGTTTTAACTATCACCTACTCAGTGCAATAGATTCTGGTTTCTAGCATTCAGTTTTCCCCATAATTACTTTTCATGTCATCTTCTATCCACATCTCTGTACACCTCTAAAGAAGTATGCGTTCAATCTCAATCATAGATAACAAACAACTCACTACATTCCGAACGCGAGGCACTGTATGCGATCGCATAAGGGAGTTGCCTGGGCAGTGTTCTTTTAAGATCGGATTTTGGCTCATTTCACTTTATTTTTCTTCTATGGGAGCTGATTTTAAGCAACTTTTCACCATCATTTTCATCACCAAGCATTAGGTAAGATATTTCTACTGGTTTTGTGTTAAACACAAGTTTATATACGGATTTAGACATTGAAATTAATATAAATTTGAAATTTTGGTGGAAAACCTAAAAATTTCATTTCTTCGAATTTGACCATGATATTGAGTATGAAATTTAGCAAAAATTATATATTTGAGTTTCTAAGGTCATAGGTAATCTTGATCTAATTTTGGATTCCGGGCACATGGGCCCAAGGGCATTTTTGTCAACTTTTTAATCGGAGTTGGAAATTACTATAAATTAGATTGTAATGAATAATTGAGCATATATTTATGGATTTTCATGACCGTTGGCTAGTTTTGGAGCGTGGTGCAACAAGTAGAGTTTTCGAAAGAGCGTAGAAAGCTAGTTATGAGGCTTCAGAGCGAGTTGAGTCTCCTTTCTAACCTTGTAAGAGGGAATTATTCTCATAGGTAAAATAATTGATTATGTGCTCCTATATGTGGGGGTTACATATGCATAAGGTGACGAGAGTCCGTGCGTAGCTACTATTATGCTATTGTCCGGGTAATTAAGACTCATAAACATGTTATACTTGGATTAATAATGATTCCATTTGATAGCTTGAATTGTTCAAATCACATTAGATTAGTAAATAAATTTAAAAAGAGATTAAAGATCATTTTCCTGAATTGTTAAAAAGAGAAATTATCTTATTTGGATAAATATCCCTAATAGATTCTTAATTGTCTACTTGAGTATGTATTTTATGTGTACCTGTATCGCATGCATGATTCACGGGCAGAGTATGTGTTTATTATGGAACGGGCCAAACGCCTCGGCAGATTAAATATATGCATCTATGGTTCGTGTCGTTCGACCCTCGGCGGTGCACAGTTTACATTCCTATTGAATCGGGTCATCGCCTCTGTGTGATTTACGCATCTTATTTTTTGTTTTGGGAATTTAAATATGAAATTTTCCCTTCGTGGCTTGATATAAATTGACAAGATAATAAAGAATAAACCTTGGAATCCCTTGATTAATTGTTGAAGGTGTTTACCTGTTTTCTGGCTTCACAAATTAGAACTACTATATAAATCCATTTTTTCCTCGCATTTCTAGAATATTGTTAATTGACCTCTAGTGAGTGTCGAAGTTGGCCATTTACGTCTCTACTTCTTCGAGATTAGGCGGGATACTCATTGAGTACACGTTGATTACGTACTCATACTACACTTCTGTGCATTTTTGTTACACAGATATATATATACCTCTAGCAGCCAACTAGGCGTAGCAGCGCAGATGATTCTGGGACTAGGTGAGCTGCGTTGTTCGAGGCGACCCGTAGCTAGTGTAGTTCTTTTCAACATTTTTATATTTATTCCCTGTCCACAGTATTTCAGACATATGTCGTATTTTATTTTCCTTATCAATAGATGCTCATGCACTTGTGACACCATATTTCTAGGATAGTATTCAAAGGATTTGTACTAATTGTTATTATTTAAATTTGAATTCAAGTAGTGATCTTTTATTTATGAAAAATAGAAGGAAAAATATTAGATTTTCAAAAGTATTAACAGAGGGTTTAATTGATATTTAGTTGGTTGCCTGACAGAGGTGTCCGGCGCCACCACGACCCTTAGTAGATTTTGGGTCGTGACAACGTGGTATTAGAGCACTAGGTTCTCGTCGATCTCACGAGTCATGAGCAAGTACAGAGACGTCGGTACGTATCCTGGGGAGGCTACAAGGCTGTTAGGAGTACTTCCCTTCTTGATTTCCTTATCATGCGGTTAAATTCATTTGAGGCTTATGCCTTTGAGTTCTTTCTACTCAATCTTATGTGAGCGCTTATTATAAATCAAAAATTGAAGGATTGTAATGGCACTACAAATGTGGTGCGGGATGATTTTCCCAGTATAGTTGATTGGACTATTATAGTCGTCTTATGGAAGGATATTCTAGTGTTCAACTCAGAAACAAAACTTCTAAGAGCCTTGTGGCTAGGCACAAGGTGCCATAATGCTTATGAGCGATTATTTCGCAGTGTTGTTATGATGGTAGGGTGTCTGTCCACGTGTCTGGGTAGTGAATGAATTGAAGGTAGGTTTACTCGGTATGTAATCAAATGGATTCAATATCTTATTCCCGTAGGAGAAAGTCAATCGAACAAAGGATGGTCGGATGTGGACGGATGGAAGTAATGAAACGTGGTAATTGCAAGCGGGTAAGAGTTCTCCTCTATATGGGGGTGTTGTTGTCCTAATTGAACGCTTTAAGTTCGTCAATGTTATAATCTGCTACAATTCACCCTCATGGTAGGATACTGCGAAATACTATTAAAGATACAACTGTCATATATCATATGGTGCGGTGGTTTAAGAATGAATCAGTATTATAAATGTTGACAGTACGATAAAGATGACCTTGAAAAAAGTTTAAAGTTAGTAACAAACTACAGATTCAAGTTCCAGGAAGATACATTTTATTAAGGCAACAATTGAGCAACAAAAGATGTGGAAACGTGTGGGAAGTGTCAGACGGAGTTTTAAACTTCTAAAAGGCCAGGCTTAGGAAGTGCAGTCCGAGCAGTTGAATAATGAAGTGAGTTTGCCCAAAGTGAGAGAGTGGCGAAGCTGCGTAGGGGCTTGGTACTAAGATGACTATGCACTTAGGGAGAATTTGGAATGATTGAGAATATTGGTGCTTGGCCATTGGGGTCTAATTTGAAGTAGGAATTCTTGTGTGGCCGGAGATTTAGTATAACAAAAAGGAGCCACATAGATGAAGAAGGATGTAGCATGACCTTGAATTGGAAGGATGCTGCTGCACATTTAAATGATTTCCACAGGTGGGGTATTCTTGTGAGCAGGTTAGCAGTCGCGTGGTTGGCGAGGCTTCTATGAAGAGTTCTACTAGTTACGCAGCAAAAGGAATTGTTGTGTGAATGTTGTTAATGCTTTAGAGTATCAAGTTGGGTTTCTGTGGTAAGATATCGAGAATGCTAGCGATTGATTGCGCAAGGTTATGTCAATAAAAGATAAAGAATCCTGGTGAATTCCAGAGTTGTGAAGTAATGGCTTCAAGCTAAGTGGGAGAGTCCCACCGCCTATGATTGAGTTGCATGGTTAACTGCTCATGAGGATTCTAGTTATTGGCATATTGATGGGTTATTCCAGCTACGGGAAAAGACCATAAGTGGTAAAGTGAGTAGATGAATTGTTGGGGGCGTTCTATGGTTGGCCTTATTGGCTCATGTTTGAACTTGGGGAATGATTCAAGATTTATGCCTTGTATAGAAACGGGTTTAAGGGGGAGTGATTCTGCCGTGTGCTTCGTTGAGAGGGTATTAATGTGCTAGAAGATTCATGGAGTTGATTATATTCGAAACCAAGTCAGAGCAGGTGGCTCTTAATAATGGTCCTAGTGAATTTAGAAGTTAAAAATGTGGTGCCCAATGTCACACCTCCCTTTTTACTACACAACACTGCTTAAAAGCGTATAAATACACTTGTAGGGTATACCCCGACGCTCAAATATCCGATACGGATAAAATAACGTAAGGGAATGAGTTTTTCCAATTTAAGGACAATCGGTTCGGGATTTTATTAGAGATTAATCAGAGTCGCCACTTGGGAATGACAATGGTGTCCCAAGTCACCGGTTAATCCCGAATCCGAGGAATTTTGACTCTTAAAATGTCCGCGAAGCAGAGGTCCGGATAAGGAACTCTGTTAACCCGGGAGAAGGTGTTAGGCACTCCCGGATTCCGTGGTTTTAACACGGTCGCTCCACTGTCGTTCTTGACTTTTGTTTGACTCAATTATAGGTTTTAACAACATAATGTGCTTTTTACTTAAATATTGTTTTTATGGAATTTGCGGCATCGCGAAAACACGCCTCGAGTCACACCGCAACCAGTACGCCTGTGACTTTTGGTGTATTTCAGCTTTGCCGGGATTTGGATTTGAGTCGCACCAAGTGCACACTCGTTCATAGGAAAGTACATTAAATTGTGCCCAAAATAACGTCTATCGGCTTTTAAATCTTTTGGGAGAAGCTATGGAATTCGCTATTAGCTTTCCCGAGTCTACTTTATTATCTTATTACTAAATGGGGGCCCCGCTTGTTTAAAGTCGGACGAGGCTCATCCCAATTTAATTAAAGGATTCCATACTAGTATTTGGCTATATTTTCTATATTTGTTTTTTCCTTAATCGATTTCTAATATTAAACATTCAGGACCCGTATTTTTGTTGTTTATTGGGCCTGGACTCTCCATAACTTTTAATAGAACGGTAAGCTTGCCCAGGCCTCAGATGTCCAGGCAGTGTTCAGGCTTGCTCTCGGCAGCCTAGCAGATTCATTGACATAGTTCGGGCCTTCACTGTATAATAGGCCCAAACCAGATTTATGGTAACAATAGTAAATAGACAATAAAGAATGCATGATAAAACAGACACTTAAAATTAAGAATGAAATTCAATTGCTTTTATTTATCAGATAAGAAAGAAAACCACTGTACAAAATGATCGATACTAACACTAAATTACAACTAATTGATGAATACATGACTGAACTGTTATTATTCTTTTGTTTCCTGTTAAAGGACCTATAACAACCTGAAAAATCACTTATACTAAGAATTTATGAGGAAAACAGTTTATCCCAGTATGATATTATCCTATTAAACAAATCAATTATTTACTAAGACGGCTCTGATAATCTAAGACTAAATGACTTAATGATATATTCATGATTATGTTACTAATTCTAAATCAACTTATCTTAGGCAGTGTCAGTTGCAAACGGGTGACTATTTTTCTCTTTGAAACTTGTTGATATCTAGAGGCTAATTCACTGATATGATTAAATATTACTATTAATACAAACCAAGCTCATTCGATGTTACTAAAGCCAATTTCACTCTTCATCTGGTTGTTCCCTTTTAAACTTACTTAGACTCTGATATTGATTAACAAAAACAAATTAACTAAGTGAGCTTGTTATTATTAACGCATGCGAGAGAATCGATTAACTTTTGTTTTAATGGTTTTTCCTATTTAGCTAAGTGATGATGATATATGATTACACTACCACTACACTACTACTATTATGCTAGCTATTACATAGTTTTTTGTTCGGTTTTTGTTTTTCATTTAATGTATGCTACAATAAATGAACTGCAGATCTTTAACTAATAACATTGAACTACAAAAACTATATAACGCCATAGCATGAAGGACTGGATCTTCATTCTTATTTAATCAACTTGGGATTACAGCTTCAAGTAAAAGAGCAGTGTACCTGGATAAAAATAGAGAAAATCCGATAAGTCCTAAGGGAGACAAGAGCAGGTAACAGCAAATGACTCGAACAAAGCAATGCAACAGTGACTGAAGATCCACAAGGCAAAACCACAACAACAATAACAGAGAATCCAGCAATCAAGCAAACAAGCAGAGGCCCAGGTAAACGATCGAGCAGAGAACCCAAAACGAGAAGCAATTGACGGATTCTAGCTCAAAAGAAATCCCAGAAATCCTACTGTTATGTTACTATTTTTATCTCTGAGGTTTTTTGTATTCAATAGAACCAGCCTAGATGTATTTCAGATTGCTAATTTTCGAACCCAAATATTAATTCAGATTACTCCAAAAAATGGAACCCCCTTTCAGCTCTTTTTGAAGGTGTATTTATAGCTAACCTAAGGCTGAAACTTGGGGAGAAAGTTATGGGATTTTATCCCACTTCTCCCCCTCCTAAAATTATCCAACTTACACTTAAGCCCCCATTTCAGTTACCAGAAATCCTTCCAGCATGTGCTGGAAGGTTCTAAAGATTCCTTTTTATGGGTTTTTACTAGTATGACCTTAGGGGTTTGAGATTTTTACAGATTTCCCATTTTTAGGAGACCATTATACCCCTAAACCTCTGCAAAATTGCAGAAATCAGGAGCATAAATGTCTCAATTACACTTTTAAGTTCTAACTATTTACTAAAATACTATTTCAAGTTCTAATTGTGCCCCTAAGGGCACTGCTTATTTACACAGCCTACCTAGGTTAAATCTCAACACCTTTGCACCTATTTAACTAATAGCCAGCCCTGGCATTAGTATTTAAAGGCTGGCGAGTTTTATTTTTAAGAAACTATTTCAGTTTTAGCCACTTTTAATCTAATTCCAATCAATTAAGACCAAATTATTTCAAATTTAAGCTAATTGCAGGCATAGCCTGCTTTATTATTAAAACAACTCTTTAAAATCTAGCCAGTCTCAAGTTGAGACTTAGCTTTAGCTATTAAAGCCAATCACTGAACATTTGGGCCCAAAACCATTTGCAGGTTTGGCCACTTTGCTGTTCAGGGCTCTGAAGAGAGCCTGGGCTAGTCTGCATTTGCAGACATAGCCATTTGCACAACCAGCCACTTTTAACAGTGAGCTGTGTGTTAGGGCTTTATAGAATTGGTCAACCCTTTGCAAGGTTGACCATTCTTAAGCCAATTATTTAACCTATAGCCTAATTATGAATTCCAGTTTTATCCTATTTAAAAGCTAGCCATTTTGTGAAATTTAGCACTAACAGCTATAACCAATCCCCTACAGCTTAATGAGTATTGATCAAATATTCATGCTAGCCAGAACTACTAAAACTCAATCATTTTCAACATGTTTTGCACACAGAGGCACATAAAAATCAAACAAGATGCATCAATCAACCAAAACTCAGAAAGGGCAATTTGATATGGTTGAATCTTAGTTAATTAATTCACATTATTCAATTTCATGTGACAAAGTATGAGCCCATGTCAATTTAGACCTAGTTTCTATTAGCTCAAACCAGATGACAGTTGAAAATCTTCATAAGCTTTAAGGTTTATGGCATAGACATACACAGAAGCACAGACTCTTATAAAACAGTCAACATGGCTCATAAAACAATGGACTTAAACAGAATGGTAATCAGAATTCACTTTCAAGTATGGACCCTAAGATCATGCTAAGCAAGCAGGACAGGTAAAGCTAAACAGGATAGACTCATGCATGAGAATGACAGCCAATCCTAATCCTGAGACTAATTATGAGAATAAGCAAAGAAAAAGAACCATTAAAACTAAAAAGGGGTTATCTGATATCAATAAGAAGAGAAAGCCTAATGCTAACATAGGACCAATGAGGTAAAAGAAGGACATCAGAACAAAAGTTCACACTAAGAAACCAACAAGCGAGAATCTATAGCAAATGACTAAACAAATATGCATGTGAAAAACCATAGTCATGCTTTTGAGATGAATCAGGAACTAACAGTCAATATGACAAAGAAAGACGAGGTACTTGAACTCAGAGTAAGGACCATGATATCAAACAGGACACATAACCAACCAAAATCTTATCACTACCGGGCTTAAAAGAACAATTTAAAAGATAGGAGATAACTAGACTAATAGACAAGGATATACAGGATATACTGTGAAACAAAAGAAGATAATCAAAGAGCAAAAGGAATAAAAGATAAACCGAGATAATTATAAACTAGCATGTGAAACTCAAACTCGAGATCAGAACAGAATCACCAGAAGAAAACTAAGAATAGCCTTGCAACTAACACGAAAACAAACAGAACATGCAAGGCAAACACAAACACAAACAAAAAATCAAGAAAAATCAAACAGAACAAAGAAAAGAAGGGAGGGGTACTTAGCTTGGCGGGGTCTGTTCCCCAAGCTTTCCTATTTCCTTCCCTTTTCACCCTCTCTCGGACTCTTCCAGACCCCTTTTATTCTCTTCTTTTTTTTTCTTTTCGTTTCTGACTCTCTTGCTTGAACTTCAAGACGAAGCCTTTTTTGGGGTTTTGTTTGAAGGGGGTGTTTTAGGAGGGTAAAAGACGGATCTTGGAAGGGTTTGAAGTTCTGAGTCGCCGGAGTTAGGTTTCCGGCGACCTTCTTCGGGATATTCGAGAAGTTCAAGGGATATTCGAGGGATGTGGCTAGTATGGTTGGATAGATCAGAGAAGAAGGGTTCGAATGGCATTGGTTTTATGCGGTGGTTCATACTTTAGTGGTCACCGGCGAGGATTCCGGTGACCGGGACTTTGAAGAACAGGGGTTTTCTTGGTTCTTTCTGGAGTAAAGAAGAAGGAGAAGAAGAAGAGAAAGAGGGATGGGAAGTTGAAAAGCCGGCGACCACCGTAGAGGGTGGTGGCCGCCATGGCCGCCTAGGGTTGAAGGGTTGAAGACGATGGAGGAGATGAGAGAAAAGGCGGCTGAGTCTCTAGGGTTATGTAAAATGGGCGAGAATTTTCGGACAAAGGCATTATATAGCCATTGAATCCGAGGTAATCTCAACCATTCAAATGATCAAGATCGACGGCTCACACGCACGTTACTAAAACGGCGTCGTTCGATTGTTTATGAGACTAAGGTCTTTAGCCGTTAGATTAATATAGATGGACGGCCGAGATCACTTTTACCAGATTAATTAAACTCATATAATTCAACTAAATTCCCAGCCGTTGGATTGGATGGATGGAACGGCTGAGATTGAATCTTCTGTGTGGATCAGACGGGCCAGTCTTTGGGCCAATGGACTGGGCCACCAATTGGACTTCAATTGGCCGAGTTTATTATACCTACATATATATATTTTGTATTTTCTGGTTTTTTTAATGATTTTTATGTATTTTCTTTTATACTTTTTTTTCCTTTTTCTTTTATGGAAAAATATAAAACCTAATTTCTTACCTACTCTAATTTTCTAGTAATTTTTGCAATTTTTTCTGCTATTTTTCTTTATTTCTACTACTTAAACTATTTTTAATTTTCTAATTAACTAAACTAACAAATTAATTACTTAGCCTATTTTTTTTTGATTTTCTTCTAATTTCTACTTATTCAAACGCAAAAGTATAGCTAATTCCAAACAAATCAAGTAATTGCACTCAAAAACATTTTATTTTAATTTTGGAATTTAAATGCTTAGTGCAAAAATCATGTGCTCACAATCCTTACACTTCAAAGGAATTGACATTGTTTCAGAAAATTGACACATTCTAATATTATCTTAATATAATAACTTTATCAGTATACACTGCTTTAGAGGTTGCCTACATATCCTGGGCTAAACAGGAATCAGGTCAGTGTAGTTCGGGAAGGTCTGGCAGTTTTAAAAACTACCGGACTCACTGTTGCATTGACACTGTTGAGACCTGCTGACTTACTCCTTATTACACCGGGGGGGGGGGGGGAATGTAAAATGAAGAAGCTATTCTAAGCTATGATCCTACAATTACAATTGTTCTTAATCTAGCTTTTGCTCTTCTTCCCTTTCCGGTGATGCAGAATCTTCTTTTTTTTTTGTTGATTTTCTTTGATGCTGACTCTCTTTTTGTTGATTTTCTTGTTTTTCTTGTTGACTCTCTTTTTTATTGATTTTCTTGATCTCGAAATGAACCTGCTTAAAACAAAACAAAACAACAAACTACCTCTTTTTTTCTCTTTTTCTGCCCCAGTGTGGGCTTTTTAACTGTATAAACCATGATGTGCAAAAAATATTCCCGTGTTTGAAGGTGGGCGCCTAACTGAATTTAAACGTGCAATGCGAATGCAGAAAAGTATTCCCGTATTAGAAGGTGGGCGCCTAACAGAACTTAAACGTGCAATGCGATGCAGAAAGTATTCCCGTATTTGAAGGTGGGCACCTAACAGAATTTAAACGTGCAATGCGATGCAGAAAAGTATTCCCGTATTTGAAGGTGGGCGCCTAACAGAATTTAAACGTGCAATGCGATGCAGAAAAATATTCCGTATTTGAAGGTGGGCGCCTAACAGAAATTAAACGTGCAATGCGATGCAGAAAATATTCCCGTATTTGAAGGTGGGCGCCTAACAGAAATTAAACGTGCAATGCGATGCGAAAAGTATTCCCGTATTTGAAGGTGGGCGCCTAACGAATTTAAACGTGCAATGCAAATGCAGAAAAGTATTCCCGTATTAGAAGGTGGGCGCCTAACGGAATTTAAACGTGCAATGCGAAATGCAGAAAATATTCCCGTATTAGAAGGTGGGCACCTAACAGAAATTAAACGTGCAATGCGATGCAGAGAAAGTATTCCCGTATTTGAAGGTGGGCACCTAACAGAAATTTAAACGTGCGATGCGAATGCAGAAAAATATTCCCGTATTAGAAGGTGGGCACCTAACGGAATTTAAACGTGCAATGCAAATGCAGAAAATATTCCCTCAGCCTGAGGACTGGGGAGCGAATTTAAACGTGCAATGCGAATGCAGAAAAGTATTCCCGTATTTGAAGGTGGGCACCTAACGGAATTTAAACGTGCAATGCGAATGCAGAAAAGTATTCCCGTATTTGAAGGTGGGCGCCTAACAGAAATTTAAACGTGCAATGCGATGCAGAAAAGTATTCCCGTATTTGAAGGTGGGCACCTAACGAAATTTAAACGTGCAATGCGATGCAGAAAGTATTCCCGTATTCGAAGGTGGGCACCTAACAGAAATTAAACATGCAATGCGATGCAGAAAATATTCCCGTATTAGAAGGTGGGCGCCTAACAGAATTTAAACGTGCAATGCGATGCGAAAAAGTATTCCCGTATTTGAAGGTGGGCACCTAACAGAATGCGATGCAGAAATGCAGAAAAGTATTCCCGTATTTGAAGGTGGGCGCCTAACGGAAATTAAACGTGCAATGCGAATGCAGAAAATATTCCCGTATTAGAAGGTGGGCGCCTAACGAATTTAAACGTGCAATGCGAATGCGAAAAGTATTCCCGTATTTGAAGGTGGGCACCTAACGAATTTAAACGTGCAATGCGATGCGAGAAAATATTCCGTATTTGAAGGTGGGCGCTAATGCAATTTAAACGTGCAATGCGATGCGAGAAAGTATTCCGTATTTGAAGGTGGGCGCTAACGAAATTAAACGTGCAATGCGAATGCGAAAAGTATTCCAGTATTTGAAGGTGGGCACCTAACGAATTTAAACGTGCAATGCGATGCGAAAAGTATTCCCGTATTTGAAGGTGGGCGCCTAACGAAATTAAACGTCGATGCAGAAAAGTATTCCCGTATTTGAAGGTGGGCGCCTAACGAAATTAAACGTGCAATGCGATGCAGAAAAGTATTCCCGTATTTGAAGGTGGGCGGCTAACAGAAATTAAACGTGCTCTTTTTGGTATTTTCTTTTTACCAACTTATCTCTTGCCTGTGAATTTCTCCACTTATTCGGCAGACTTTTCTTTTTGGTATTTTAAATTTTCCACATTGGTCACATTCACTTTAAAGTGATTAGTGACGATTTGTTCCTGCATGAAACAAAATTTATTAGATATAAACTGCTGGCAACTGGCATCTGCCGTCCCCACTTCTTATTGCTTCCATTGTTTTTGCTTTCTCATGTTGCATGGCTTTCAACTTCTTGTCCCTTGCAGACTCTTTTTGTATTTTTCTCATTTCTTCATTTTTGTTTTGTTTTCTTTTCTTTGGCCATGTTTGCCAAGCTTCTTTATTCCTTTTCCCCAATCTTCTATCCTTTCTGATCCAGTGTTGTTCCAACTTCCGTTATCAGGAGCTGGTAGTTAGCTCTCAAAAGTGGTAAACAATGAAATGCAGAAAAATGAAAGAAAGGTAGGGGTGTTTTAGAGAGATGACAGAACTTATCTGGGTATTTGCTGGCTGATTCCGCTGACCATGCCATGTATTTAAACTCTGGACCCAGTTCGTTCCAATCATTATTCTGACTCTGAATTGCCTTTGACCCAAACCGATACTCTTTTTTGTTGCCTTTTCTCTTTTTGATAGTCCTCACGATCGCCTTACGGTGCCTCGAAAGGTTTTCACCAATAAGACTCTCTCATTTATTCTCTCGACCTCACAATCGCCTCACAGTGCCGATTAAGGTTTTCACTGATGAGACTCTCTCATTTTATTTCTCTCAACCTCACAATCGCCTCACAGTGCCGGCTAAGGTTTTCACTGATGAGACTCTCTCATTTTTATTAGTTTTTCCATTTTTCCTTTTTGTATTTTGTTTTCTGTACCACGGGTATTATCCGATGCTTCATTCTTCCTTTTTTGTTATCATTTCAAAATTGATCAGAAGGTCTTTCTTTGGACTGTAACGTGGCTTTTGGACGGGTTAAGAAAGAAAGATATAAAGGCTCAAAATTTTAACGAGGGTTAAAAATATTTACAACTCTCGGAATTATTAAACATAACTTCTGCCCCAGTTTCAATATGTGGGGAATTTTTGGATTTTTTCTTTATTGTGACTGAACCTCAGAGAGGCTGCCTACGTACCCTTTCGGGATCAAGTCAGACGTAGTTCATCCAACTTTACAAGTTAGATGGATTTCTTTTTGACTTTTTCCCGATTTTTGTCTTTTTCTTTTTTCATTTTTTTTTAATTTTTTTTCATTTCATTTCTTTTCATTCATTTTTTTCATTTTCCATCATTTCATTTTTCATTCTGGCAATTTCGATTTTATTGCACTAGAGCGATTCCGAGAGAGGGATATGAAAGAATTCATTCATTAAGGCTCAAAGGGGTTATCAATGGATAAAGTGTTTGGATAGAGAATAAAATGCCTTCGTCATTTCAATTCCAAAATCACAACAAAATACAAAACAACAATTGAAAAGGAATCATACATAGTATCTTTTGACCGCATCTGAATTGATAGCAGTCTCTACGCACTTTCCTTCAACATCTGTTAAATATAATGCTCCATTGGACAACACCCGTGATACCGCGAACGGTCCCTGCCAATTCGGCGCAAACTTTCCTTTTGCCTCTGCCCAATGTGGTAAGATACGCCTCAATACCAGTTGTCCGACTTCAAACTTTCGAGGTCGTACCTTCTTATTATATGCTCTGGCCATTCTTCGCTGATATAACTGTCCATGGCAGACTGCGGCCAATCTCTTCTCATCAATCAAATTCAACCGTTCTAACCGGGCCTTTACCCATTCATCGTCATCTATCTCAGATTCGGCTATAATTCGCAATGACGGTATTTCTATTTCTGCGGGTATAACAGCCTTCGTTCCATACACCAGGGTATAAGGTGTGGTTCCGATAGAAGTACGTACCGTCGTGCGGTAACCCATGAGAGCAAAGGGTAACTTTTCATGCCACTGCCTGGATCCCTCCACCATTTTTCGGAGAATCTTCTTGATGTTCTTATTTGCCGCCTCTACTGCACCATTCGCCTTTGGCCTGTAAGGTGTGGAATTGCGGTGCGTGATCTTAAACCTTTCACAAACTTCCGCCATGAGATGACTGTTTAAATTGGCTCCATTGTCTGTGATAATCACCTTGGGGATTCCAAATCGGCATATAATATTTTCGTGCACAAAATCCACCACCGCTTTCTTCGTCACTGCCTTGAATGTCTTAGCTTCAACCCACTTGGTGAAATAATCAATTGCAACCAGAATGAACCTGTGCCCATTAGAAGCGGCTGGATCTATTGGGCCGATGACATCCATGCCCCAAGCAACAAAGGGCCAAGGTGCCGACATTGTGTGCAACTCATAAGGCGGGGAGTGGATCAGATCCCCATGTACCTGGCATTGATGGCATTTCTTTACATACCTGATACAATCACGCTCCATCGTGAGCCAGTAGTACCCAGCTCTCAAGATCTTCTTTGCTAAAACATATCCGCTCATGTGGGGTCCGTATACTCCAGCATGTACTTCAATCATGATTTCATCTGCTTGTTGTGCATCCACACATCTCAATAAACCCAGATCTGGTGTTCTTTTGTATACCACTCCTCCACTGAAGAAAAATCCATTGGCTAGACGCCTGATGGCTCTCTTTTGGTCTCCTGTGGCTTGCTCTGGGTATTTACCAACTTTCAAGTATTCTCTAATATCATGATACCACGGCTCTCCATCCGACTCTTCTTCCACAACGAAGCAATAAGCATTCTGATCTCGGACTTGGATCTGGAGTGGATCTATATATGTCTTGTCCGGATGATGCAACATAGAGGACAATGTGGCCAAAGCATCTGCAATCTCATTGTGCATTCTCGGGATGTGCTTGAACTCTATAGACCGGAATCTTTGAGACAACTCGTGCAAACAATACCGATACGGTATCAATTTCAAATCTCGTGTCTCCCATTCCCCTTGAATTTGGTGTACCAAGAGATCCGAGTCACCCATGACCAAAATCTCTTGAATACCCATGTCAATTGCCATCCTTAATCCCAAGATGCATGCCTCATATTCGGCCATATTGTTGGTACAGAAAAATCGAAGCTGAGCTATAACGGGATAATGTTGACCCGTACTTGAAATGAGTACCGCTCCGATACCAACGCCCCTGCTGTTGACGGCTCCGTCAAAGTACATTTTCCATCCTGGCCTCTCCTCTTGCTCCATCTCTTCGACAAGCATTGCCTCTTCATCCGGAAAGTATGTTTTCAATGGTTCATATTCATCATCCACCTGATTCTCGGCTAAGTGGTCCGCAATAGCTTGTGCCTTCATTGCCGTACGAGTTACATAGACAATGTCGAATTCTGTGAGCAGAATCTGCCATTTGGCCAGTCTTCCCGTAGGCATGGGCTTCTGAAAAATATACTTGAGAGGATCCAATCGTGATATCAAGTACGTAGTGTATGCTGACAAATAATGCTTTAGCTTCTGAGCCACCCAAATCAATGCACAACAAGTTCTTTCCAGTTGGGTATACTTCACCTCGTAGGATGTAAACTTTTTGTTGAGGTAGTAGATGGCTTGTTCTTTCTTGCCTGTCTCATCATGTTGACCCAGTACACAACCGAAAGAGTTATCTAGCACCGTCAGAATACAAAATCAGAGGACGCCCTGGTTCTGGAGGAACTAACACCGGAGGATTGGCCAAATATTCCTTGATCTTGTCAAAGGCTTCCTGACACTCGTCGGTCCATTTCACCGCTGCATCTTTCTTCAACAACTTGAAGATCGGCTCGCATGTTGATGTCAATTGAGCGATGAACCGACTAATGTAATTCAACCTTCCTAATAAGCTCATGACCTCCTTCTTGTTCTTCGGCGGAGGTAGACTTTGAATAGCCTTGATCTTTGATGGATCCAGTTCAATACCTCGCCGACTCACAATAAACCCCAGTAGTTTCCCTGAAGGTACTCCAAAAGCACACTTCGCCGGATTGAGCTTTAGATTGTACCTCCGGAGTCTTTGGAAAAACTTCCTCAAATCCCTCACGTGATCAGGTTGTTTTCTGGACTTTATGATGACATCGTCCACATATACTTCAATTTCTCGATGCATCATATCATGAAACATTGTGGTCATTGCCCTCATGTAAGTTGCCCCGGCATTCTTCAATCCAAACGGCATTACTCTGTAACAGTATGTTCCCCAAGGTGTAATGAAGGCGGTTTTCTCAGCATCTTCTTCGTCCATAAGGATCTGGTGATAACCTGCGTAACAGTCCACAAACGAACCGATCTCATGCTTGGCGCAATTGTCGATCAATATGTGAATGTTTGGCAATGGGAAGTCATCCTTCGGACTGGCTTTGTTGAGGTCTCTATAGTCCACACACACTCTGGTTTTGCCATCTTTCTTCGGGACCGGCACAACATTTGCCAACCAGGTGGGGTATTTGGTAACTCTTATGACCTTTGCCTCAAACTGCTTATTCACCTCTTCTTTTATCTTCACGCTAATGTCCGTTTTGAATTTCCTTAGCTTTTGTTTTACCGGCCGGCATTCCGAGTAAATAGGCAACTTGTGTACCACTAGATCTGTGCTAAGCCCGGGCATGCCATCATAGGACCAGGCAAAGATGTCCTTAAATTCATGTAACAACCTTATCAATTCATCCCTGAGGGGTGCCTCCAAATGCACACTAATCTTTGTTTCTCGGACATCATCTTCGCTCCCCAAGTTTACAGATTCCGTATCACTCGGATTCGGCTTGGGTTTTTCCTCGTATTGTTTCATGTCCTTACTTATTTCCTCCAGGGCTTCCTCATCCTCACATTCTATTTCACTATCTTCCTCGATTTCTTGTATAGTAACGTGATTGTCGGAACTGGGTCTAGAGTCCTTCACGCATGACATGGCATTGGAATCAACACATGCAAAACTGTACAAAAAGAAAAAATAAAGAAAAATAAGGCAAAAGTGAAGAAAAAGGAAAAACTGCATTTCATTAATAAAAGAAACGAACAATGTTCGGGATACATGGTGATTTTTTTTTCATGAGGGGAATGGGGAAACTATAAAATAACAACTTTCGGGAAAGCAATGATGAAATTTTGAGCTAACTACCAAGACTCCTTCCGGATAAGGAAAGGAGTAGCTTCCCAATTGTTCAATGTGACTCCAGGCCCCACAAATTGCACGTCCATTCTGCTCGTGCCTTCTCCTGCTTCAATCGTATTCACCTCCCAAAACATTTTTTCAAAACCAAGCATTTCTTCATCAAGTTGGGTCTCAATGCACTTTGTTGCAGCAGATGGTTGATATTTTGTACCAGGCCTGATGAAGATGTCGGACAATTTGGGTATGGGTTTGGGCAAGGTCCAGTTCTTCTTGGCTTTAGAGGCTCTTTGGATATCGGCAAAGGTGGGTTTGAACCTAAGCCGAATGTACCTTTATTCTCCGGAAGCTGAACTGGTTGAATGACTCCCTGCAGTGTTTTGCCTAATCCCCTCCCCGGTGCAAATCCGTTTCTCAGCATTTCTCTGGCCACCATTACAGCAGTTGGTGCCATCATCGGGGTTGGTAACTTTTCTCCTTCAGCAACTTTGTTCACTACTATAGCATCCGTCACTTGGTAGACCCAAGGACCTCTATCCCCATCAGTACCGTCAAAAGGTGCTACCACATTACAAGCATTTTCCTCCCCGTGTACAACAATCTCTTGTTGTTCCCACTCAAACTTGACCATCTGGTGCAGAGAAGATGGTACAGCTTTGGCCGCATGAATCCAGGGTCGACCTAACAGCAAGTTATACGATACGGCAATGTCGAGCACCTGGAACTCCATCGTAAAATCAACGGGACCGATGGTCACTTCCAAAATAATATCTCCCAGCGTGTTTTTACCTCCGCCGTCAAACCCTCTCACATTGATACTGTTTCTCCGGATTCTATCCGGGCTAATGTTCAGCTTCCCTAAGGTTGACAGCGGGCAGATGTTCGCGCTCGATCCATTGTCAATCAATACCCTGGTCACGACTGAATCTTCACTCTTTACTGTGAGGTACAATGCTTTATTGTGTTCGGTTCCTTCCACCGGCAGCTCCCTATCAGAAAAGGTAATCCTGTTGGACTCGAAAATTTTGCTGGTAATCTTCTCCAAGTGGCACACTGAAATCTTCTCCGGAATATGAGCCTCATTTAGAATCTTCATAAGAGCCTTCCGGTGCTCTTCTGAATGTATCAACAAAGATAGCAAAGAAATTTGGGCCGGGGTCTTTCTTAACTGCTCAACCACTGAGTACTCTTGTGACTTCATTTTCTTAAGAAATTCTTCTGCTTCCTCCTCCGACACTGGCTTCTTCAATTGACTTTCTCTTACCGTCTTCATCTTTCTCAGTTCCTCTGGAGCAAAACACCTTCCGGATCGGGTGAGTCCATGCGTTTCGTTAATTTCACCAGAAATCTCTTTTCCCTTGTAAACTACTGCTACCTTGTTATAGTTCCAAGGCACAGTCTTTGTATTCACCACTGGCATTTGCACTACTGGTTTTATGATTACTGGCTCTGCACTTGCTCCTTTCACAGTCACGATCGTCTTCGCACCTGGAACTACCACCTTTAAACCTCCCACCACTACTGGCTTTGGTTTCTCAACAATTGCTTCCTCCTTCACAATTTCCTTCTCTAACTTGTCACTCGACTTTATCATCATGACGGCCTGAGATGGTTTTTGATTGCCATCACCCTGCACCAATTCTATCATATTCGTTTCGTGGTGATTTGGCAATGGATTCTGGGTAATGTTTGGGGCTTAGGGAGCCTGTACTTCGATTCTCCTCTCATCGATAAGATCTTGAATGGCATTCTTTAATTGCCAACACTTCTCAGTATCGTGGCCCAATGTTCCCGAACAGTATTCACATCTGACAGAAGAATCAAGATTTTTCGGGGGTGGGTTCGGAACTTTTGGTGCAACCGGTCTCAACATCCCCAATTCTTTCAACCTGTGGTAAAGACTGGTATATGATTCTCCGAGAGGAGTGAATGTTTTTCTTGCTTTGTTTCTCCAATCAGCGTCCGGCCCGGGTCTATTCTGGTTTCGGTAAGGTTTAGGGGTTGGGTATGTGTTCTGGGTGTGGTACACATTGTGTGGAGCTTGAGCTCTCCACACATGGGGCGGTGGTGGTGGGTAGGTTTGGGCTTGCGGGTGGTGGTAATGTGGGACAGTTGGTGGGTATGGTGGTGGTGGTGGGTTATATGGGCTTGGTGTGTTGTAGGGGTTTGGCGGGTAAGATGGTGGTGGTGGATTATATGGAGTTGACGGGCTTGGTGGGTGTTGGCGGTAGGGTCTTGGTGGGTTATAATGTGGGTTGCGACTCCATGACCTACTTTCAATGGTTGCTACTTCTTCTTTCTTCTTCTTTCCCATCACTCCTCCATTTCCACTCTGTATAGCTTGATTGGTGGCTTTGATAGCCGAAAAACTCATAATTTTGTTTGTCTTCAAACCTTCCTCTACGAAACTCCCCATTTTCACAACTTCATTAAAACTCTTTCCAATTGTTGACACTAGATGGCCGTAGTATGTTGGCTCCAAAGCTTGCAGAAAACAATCCACCATTTCCCCTTCTTTCATTGGTGGATCCACTCTAGCGGCCTGTTCCCTCCATCTAAAACCGTATTCTCTAAAGCTCTCTCCTGGCTTTTTCTCCATCTTGGTAAGGGATAACCTGTCGGGTATGATCTCCAAATTGTACTGAAAATGACTAGCGAAAGCTTGCGCTAAGTCATCCCAAACGAACCATCTTGTATGGTCCTGTCGAGTATACCATTCCAGAGCTGATCCACTCAAACTTTGGCTGAAGTACGCCATTAACAATTCATCTCTACCTCCCGCGCCTCTCATCTTGCTACAGTATCCTCTGAGATGAGCTACCGGATCCCCGTGTCCGCTATACATGTCGAACTTTGGCAATTTGAATCCCACGGGAAGCTGCACCTCAGGGAACAAACACAGGTCTTTGTAGGCTACACTTACTTGCCCTCCCAGTCCTTGCATATTGCGGAAAGCATTCTCAAGACTTTTTACTTTCCGAGCCATCTCTTCCTGCCCGGCACTTGCTTCCATCATCGGAGCATGAGACTCGTGTTGTCTGAAAGTCGGCTCCGGAGGGTAATAGTGAGGATCCTGGATATGGAATATCGGTTCACTAGAAGATTTGTGGATAACGGCGGGCGGAGGTGCCACATATACAGGAGCGACTTGTGGTATAGGAGGTGGTGCTTGCTTGGTTGGAGGTGGTGGCATTTGGGAGGTGGAAGCATAGTAGTGAGGGTAGTCGGGGTAGGTGGAGGACGAGTTCATTGTTGGTGGCTCGGGGTTAGGATTGGCTGGAGGGACATATGCAGGGTTAGCAGGGTAGGCTGGTAGTGGTTGACCTCTTGACCAAGCCTGGTACATTTCAGCCATCTGCTGTCTTAACTTGTACATTTCTTCTTTCATCCCTGCCACATCCACGATCTCTTCTTCGTGAGCGGGGTCTACAATGGTTGCCTCGATCTCCTGGGACACAGCCTTTGTCATCTTTTTGTACCTGGTGTTGTATGGGTGGGTAGCCAGTATGCCAGTTGCCTAGAAAATCCGGACTCACAAACATCAACACTTGTTAGTTGTTAGCGCATGAATAAGATGTAACGACTTTAAAAACAAACACATTTGCTCGAGTAGTTATGCATCATCCCGACCGCTGCTCACTTCAATCATCTTTTTCTTTTTCCGCTCTTTTGTTTTCTTTCTTTCTTTTCTTCTTTTCTTTTCTTTTCTTTTCTCTTTTGCTTTTTCTCTTTTCTTGCTTTTTTTTTCTTTTTTCTTTTCTTTTCTTGCCTTTTCTTTCTCTCTTTTTTTTTCATTGTCGTTTTCATAATTACGTTCCTATTTATTTGCCTAGCGGATTCAAAGGAAATGACATAAAGCAAAAGAATTAGTAACAACACTTGTTTTCTCATTGATAACTCAAAACATTGATTACAAAGTGATGTTTTAAAAAGAAAAATAAAAGATGATGCATGACCTAAGAGTACATTAATGCACCTAGTGCTCGCGAGGCATCGTTCGGCCTTGCCGCGGGCCTATATGCTAAACCCCTTTGAAGCCTATCCAGGTCGGCCATGACTTGTTGTACAAAAAACTTCACTGCAGATACAAAAGTCCTCCGAGACATATCTTCACAAAGCTGAGTCTTTCGGGTGATGTATTGGGCGATGCGAACAATCTTTTCTCTGATGACCCCTTTCTCTTGCAATAGCCGGCTTATTTGTTGAGTGCGAGCATCCAAGGTGTGTTGGTTGTCCTTTTGCACTTGTTGCAGCTCCAATTCCAATCTAGCCATAGTCGTGTAGCAGTGTTCTCTTTCTTCCTCAAGATCTTTGATAATCTTGTTACTCTTGATTGTGGCTGAGATTATTTTCTTTCTAAGCTGAGCTATTTCAACATCGTGCTTGTCTTGTAGCTGCCGAACCAACTTGGCTCTTTCATCGGCGTCTCTGCCCATTTGCTTCCGAGCCTTGACTAACTCTCTTTCGGCTATGTCCAAATCAAAGCTATAGTCATTTACTTTTCGCCGGAGAATCTCAATTAACTTTTCATCCCGGGCTGAACGAACTGGGGTCTCGGATGCAATTTTCATTTGAGCTATTTGAGCCTTCAACATATCATTTTCTTTTTTCAGTTGTTTCTTTTCCACTTCATCGGATGCTGCTTGTAAGCCGCTTTCGAAATGAAGATTTCTCAGTTTATCTTCCAACAGACTGATTTTGGCCTTATATTCTTTTTCCTTGGCCGCCCATTTCAGATTTTCCTCGGATTGCTCTATCAGGTCTTGCAAGTGAGGTCTCTTTGAAAGACGTTCGTGTTCGACCCCTCGTCGGTACCATGTGGAGTACCCAGGTGATATCTCCCCCTTTGCTCTATTCGGCACACAAGTATCAATCTTCAAATTTTGGCACTCGTTCCAGATTTGCCGGATTTTTGCTTCCGGAAATTGCCCGTCTGGACCAATCTCCACAGCTTGCACACTGAGATCCCCATCTCTTGGAATAATCTGACACCGACCCAACTGTCGCAGGGCTCTGTATGGGGCATAGGGTTGTATACTCTTCAAACCCATGATCAAAAACGGCGATCCCTCCGTTGGCATGTATATCACCTCGTCAAGAGGTAACCAGTCATACGTCCAATCAATTTGACCGTCAGTTAGTGATCGAAGATACACAATCCAACCTTGGACTCCCTCTGGCAACTTTACTTCTTTTGTCCTCGCATTGAACTCTTCCAAACATGTCCGTTCGGTCGAACCATAGCTTGAATACGAAGGATGGTGGCATAGATGCTCGATCAGCCAGATTTGCAAGATAAAGTTACACCCTTCGAAGAAACTAGCCCCTGCTTTGCACGCAGTCAGAGCACGGTAGATGTCCGCCACAATCATTGGGGCCAGAGTACAGTTTTCTTGTACTATCAGTGTGGTAGCTACCCCGGCGACTTTTATATTGATATGTCCATCTTTCCTCGGGAATACAACAACTCCGAGAAATGCCACCAAAAATGCGAACCTCCGGTGTTCCTCCCATTTCGCTCGGTTGGACTTACAACATAATTTGTTGGTAAGATCATTGAAACCCCCAACGTGTCCAAACCTATTGTAGATGAAGCTTAAAGAACAAAACCCGTCGGCCAGGATCTTCATTATGAACATTCCGGGCAATTTTCAAAGAGTCGAGGAAGCGATGTACCGTCACCGTCCTCGGAGATACCGGGTATTTTCCTTTCAGCGGAACCTCGGTCTTCCCAATGTAAAAGGCAATCTCCTCCAAAGTTGGGGTAAGTTCAAAATCTGGGAAATGAAATACGTTGTGTGCCGAATCCCAAAACGTGACCAACGCTCTAACCACATCACCTCGCGGAACCATGTCTAGTAAACCCGTGAGGCCTTTCAAGTACTTTTTGACCCAGTCTTGACCATCGGATCCCATGTCCTGCCACCATAATCTCAGCTCCAAAGGGATTTTATTTAGGGAAAATTGTTCATTCATCATCGTGCTCGTCCTGCACATTTATTAAGGTGATTTTATTTAGAAAAGGAAAAATCTTTTTCAATGCAAGTTTTCAATTTTTGGATGAAAGAAAAGAAAAATGATTTTCGAAGTGGCCATTTTTGCAAAAACAGACCTTCCGTCGTCCTTTCGGAACATTCGGCAATTTCCAAAAATAGCAATCACCTCGATTATTTGAAAAGAAAATCTTTTTGGTCTTTTTCTAAAAGTGTGGTTGGACCCGTTTAAGGGTTGCCTACGTATCCCACCTAATGGCGAGAATCAAACTTGCGTAGTTCGGTCAGATTATTTGACCAATTATTTCAAAAATGTTCCACCTATTTTTCTCAAATTTTATTTTTCATGTACCTATTTTCTATAAAACATTATTTTCCTCTCTCTCTTTTTTTCCTTTTTCAACAATTTTTCCAATCTCGGGATTTTCGCCGGTCCGCATAACGATCAAGGACAATAAAATGCAACACATAGCATGCTCGGTCTTTTCAATACCGGGTCACCTGTCCTAGACGGACCCAACCCCTGTGTTGAGTCCCCTAAGTCAAATATGATGCAAATAATCGTCCTAGACCTATGTTCAAAATCTTACGGTTTCATGGATTGCTAGACCGTGTACCGAGCGGACAACTCGAATCGAGGAGGGGGCTACGTACCGGTGACCCGCGGAGTCAATCGGCTTTGTAACTTATCCGACCTCTGTTTTCTTAATTTAAGGTGACTTTAACAGAAAGGGGAGTCTCAACCAGTAAGCACATCCCCGGAGGTGAAGAGAGAAAGGTTTTCGGCAAAATTTTATATACAATCCATATAATATCAAAGCGATAAAGCACATAGCATGTTGTTCAAATCATATAACGAAGTCAAACAAAAACGCGAACGGCAGTTCTAAGGAGCTCGAGTTCTTAAACCCTGAAACCGAAATTCAGGGTTGGATCCCCAGCAGAGTCACCAGAGCTGTCACACCTCCCTTTTTACTACCCCACACTGCTTAAAAGCGTATAAATACACTTGTAGGGTATACCCCGACGCTCAAATATCCGATACGGATAAAATAACGTAAGGGAAGGAGGTTTTCCAATTTAAGGACAATCGGTTCGGGATTTTATTAGAGATTAATCAAGAGTCGCCACTTGGGAATGACAATGGTGTCCCAAGTCACCGGTTAATCCCGAATCCGAGGAATTTTGACTCTTAAAATGTATGCGAAGCAGAGGTCCGGATAAGGAACTCTGTTAACCCGGGAGAAGGTGTTAGGCACTCCCGGATTCCGTGGTTTTAGCACGGTCGCTCCACTGTCGTTCTTGACTTTTGTTTGACTCAATTATAGGTTTTAACAACATAATGTGCTTTTTACTTAAATATTGTTTTTATGGAATTTGCGGCATCGCGAAAACACGCCTCGACTCACACCGCAACCAGTACGCCTGTGACTTTTGGTGTATTTCAGCTTTGCCGGGATTTGGATTTGAGTCGCACCAAGTGCACACTCGTTCATAGGAAAGTACATTAAATTGTGCCCTAAATAACGTCTATCGGCTTTTAAATCTTTTGGGAGAAGCTATGGAATTCGCTATTAGCTTTCCCGAGTCTACTTTATTATCTTATTACTAAATGAGGGCCCCGCTTGTTTAAAGTCGGACGAGGCTCATCCCAATTTAATTAAAGGATTCCATACTAGTATTTGGCTATATTTTCTATATTTGTTTTTTCCTTAATCGATTTCTAATATTAAACATTCAGGACCCGTATTTTTGTTGTTTATTGGGCCTGGACTCTCCATAACTTTTAATAGAACGGTAAGCTTGCCCAGGCCTCAGATGTCCAGGCAGTGTTCAGGCTTGCTCTCGGCAGCCCAGCAGATTCATTGACATAGTTCGGGCCTTCACTGTATAATAGGCCCAAACCAGATTTATGGTAACAATAGTAAATAGACAATAAAGAATGCATGATAAAACAGACACTTAAAATTAAGAATGAAATTCAATTGCTTTTATTTATCAGATAAGAAAGAAAACCACTGTACAAAATGATCGATACTAACACTAAATTACAACTAATTGATGAATACATGACTGAACTGTTATTATTCTTTTGTTTCCTGTTAAAGGACCTATAACAACCTGAAAAATCACTTATACTAAGAATTTATGAGGAAAACAGTTTATCCCAGTATGATATTATCCTATTAAACAAATCAATTATTTACTAAGACGGCTCTGATAATCTAAGACTAAATGACTTAATGATATATTCATGATTATGTTACTAATTCTAAATCAACTTATCTTAGGCAGTGTCAGTTGCAAACGGGTGACTATTTTTCTCTTTGAAACTTGTTGATATCTAGAGGCTAATTCACTGATATGATTAAATATTACTATTAATACAAACCAAGCTCATTCGATGTTACTAAAGCCAATTTCACTCTTCATCTGGTTGTTCCCTTTTAAACTTACTTAGACTCTGATATTGATTAACAAAAACAAATTAACTAAGTGAGCTTGTTATTATTAACGCATGCGAGAGAATCGATTAACTTTTGTTTTAATGGTTTTTCCTATTTAGCTAAGTGATGATGATATATGATTACACTACCACTACACTACTACTATTATGCTAGCTATTACATAGTTTTTTGTTCGGTTTTTGTTTTTCATTTAATGTATGCTACAATAAATGAACTGCAGATCTTTAACTAATAACATTGAACTACAAAAACTATATAACGCCATAGCATGAAGGACTGGATCTTCATTCTTATTTAATCAACTTGGGATTACAGCTTCAAGTAAAAGAGCAGTGTACCTGGATAAAAATAGAGAAAATCCGATAAGTCCTAAGGGAGACAAGAGCAGGTAACAGCAAATGACTCGAACAAAGCAATGCAACAGTGACTGAAGATCCACAAGGCAAAACCACAGCAACAATAACAGAGAATCCAGCAATCAAGCAAACAAGCAGAGGCCCAGGTAAACGATCGAGCAGAGAACCCAAAACGAGAAGCAATTGACGGATTCTAGCTCAAAAGAAATCCCAGAAATCCTACTGTTATGTTACTATTTTTATCTCTGAGGTTTTTTGTATTCAATAGAACCAGCCTAGATGTATTTCAGATTGCTAATTTTCGAACCCAAATATTAATTCAGATTACTCCAAAAAATGGAACCCCCTTTCAGCTCTTTTTGAAGGTGTATTTATAGCTAACCCCAAGGCTGAAACTTGGGGAGAAAGTTATGGGATTTTATCCCACTTCTCCCCTCCTAAAATTATCAATTCTACACTTAAGCCCCCATTTCAGTTACCAGAAATCCTTCCAGCATGTGCTGGAAGGTTCTAAAGATTCCTTTTTATGGGTTTTTACTAGTATGACCTTAGGGGTTTGAGATTTTTACAGATTTCCCATTTTTAGGAGACCATTATACCCCCTAAACCTCTGCAAAATTGTAGAAATCAGGAGCATAAATGTCTCAATTACCCTTTTAAGTTCTAACTATTTACTAGAATACTATTTCAAGTTCTAATTGTGCCCCTAAGGGCACTGCTTATTTACACAGCCTACCTAGGTTAAATCTCAACACCTTTGCACCTATTTAACTAATAGCCAGCCCTGGCATTAGTATTTAAAGGCTGGCGAGTTTTATTTTTAAGAAACTATTTCAGTTTTAGCCACTTTTAATCTAATTCCAGTCAATTAAGACCAAATTATTTCAATTTTAAGCTAATTGCAGGCATAGCCTGCTTTATTATTATGATTAACTATTTAAGACTTAGCCAGTCTCAAGTTGAGACTTAGCTTTGGCTATTAAAGCCAATTACTGAACAGCTGGGCCCAAAACCTTTACAGGTTTGGCCACTTTGTTGTTCAGGGCTCTGAAAAGAGCCTAGGCTAGTCTGCATTTGCAGACATAGCCATTTTGCACAACCAGCCACTTTTAAAGTTGGTCTGTGTGTTAGGGCTTTATAGAATTGGTCAACCCTTTGCAAGGTTGACCATTCTTAAGCCAATTATTTAACCTATAGCCTAATTATGAATTCCAGTTTATCCTATTTAAAAGCTAGCCATTTTGTGAAATTTAGCACTAACAGCTATAACCAATCCCCTACAGCTTAATGAGTATTGATCAAATATTCATGCTAGCCAGAACTACTAAAACTCAATCATTTTCAACATGTTTTGCACACGGAGGCACATAAAAATCAAACAAAATGCATCAATCAACCAAAACTCAGAAAGGGCAATTTGATATGGTTGAATCTTAGTTAATTAATTCACATTATTCAATTTCATGTGACAAAGTATGAGCCCATGTCAATTTAGACCTAGTTTCTATTAGCTCAAACCAGATGACAGTTGAAAATCTTCATAAGCTTTAAGGTTTATGGCATAGACATACACAGAAGCACAGACTCTTATAAAACAGTCAACATGGCTCATAAAATAATGGACTTAAACAGAATGGTAATCAGAATTCACTTTCAAGTATGGACCCTAAGATCATGCTAAGCAAGCAGGACAGGTAAAGCTAAACAGGATAGACTCATGCATGAGAATGACAGCCAATCCTAATCCTGAGACTAATTATGAGAATAAGCAAAGAAAAAGAACCATTCAAACTAAAAAGGGGTTATCTGATATCAATAAGAAGAGAAAGCCTAATGCTAACATAGGACCAATAAGGTAAAAGAAGGACATCAGAACAAAAGTTCACACTAAGAAACCAACAAGCGAGAATCTATAGCAAATGACTAAACAAATATGCATGTGAAAAACCATAGTCATGCTTTTGAGATGAATCAGGAACTAACAGTCAATATGACAAAGAAAGACGAGGTACTTGAACTCAGAGTAAGGACCATGATATCAAACAGGACACATAACCAACCAAAATCTTATCACTACCGGGCTTAAAAGAACAATTTAAAAGATAGGAGATAACTAGGCTAATAGACAAGGATATACAGGATATACTGTGAAACAAAAGAAGATAATCAAAAAGCAAAAGGAATAAAAGATAAACCGAGATAATTATAAACTAGCATGTGAAACTCAAACTCGAGATAAGAACAGAATCACCAGAAGAAAACTAAGAATAGCCTTACAACTAACACGAAAACAAACGAACATGCAAGGCAAACACAAACACAAACAAAAAATCAAGAAAAATCAAACAGAACAAAGAAAAGAAGGGAGGGGGTACTTAGCTTGGCGGGGTCTGTCCCCCAAGCTTTCCTATTTCCTTCCCTTTTCACCCTCTCTCGGACTCTTCCAGACCCCTTTTATTCTCTTCTTTTTTTTTTTTTTCGTTTCTGACTCTCTTGCTTGAACTTCAAGACGAAGCCTTTTTGGGGTTTTGTTTGAAGGGGGTGTTTTGGGAGGGTAAAGGACGGATCTTGGAAGGGTTTGAAGTTCTGAGTCGCCGGAGTTAGGTTTCCGGCGACCTTCTTCGGGATATTCGAGAAGTTCAAGGGATATTCGAGGGATGTGGCTAGTATGGTTGGATAGATCAGAGAAGAAGGGTTCGAATGGCATTGGTTTTATGCGGTGGTTCATACTTTAGTGGTCACCGGCGAGGATTCCGGTGACCGGGACTTTGAAGAACAGGGGTTTTCTTGGTTCTTTCTGGAGTAAAGAAGAAGGAGAAGAAGAAGAGAAAGAGGGATGGGAAGTTGAAAAGCCGGCGACCACCGTAGAGGGTGGTGGCCGCCATGGCCGCCTAGGGTTGAAGGGTTGAAGACGATGGAGGAGATGAGAGAAAAGGCGGCTGAGTCTCTAGGGTTATGTAAAATGGGCGAGAATTTTCGGACAAAGGCATTATATAGCCATTGAATCCGAGGTAATCTCAACCGTTCAAATGATCAAGATCGACGGCTCACACGCACGTTACTAAAACGGCGTCGTTCGATTGTTTATGAGACTAAGGTCTTTAGCCGTTAGATTAATATAGATGGACGACCGAGATCACTTTTACCAGATTAATTAAACTCATATAATTCAACTAAATTCCCAGCCGTTGGATTGGATGGATGGAACGACTGAGATTGAATCTTCCGTGTGGATCAGACGGGCCAGTCTTTGGGCCAATGGACTGGGCCACCAATTGGACTTCAATTGGCCCAGTTTATTATACCTACATATATATATTTTGTATTTTCTGGTTTTTTAATGATTTTTATGTATTTTCTTTTATACTTTTTTTTTCTTTTTCTTTTATGGAAAAATATAAAACCTAATTTCTTACCTACTCTAATTTTCTAGTATTTTTTGCAATTTTTTCTGCTATTTTTCTTTATTTCTACTACTTAAACTATTTTTAATTTTCTAATTAACTAAACTAACAAATTAATTACTTAGCCTATTTTTTTTTGATTTTCTTCTAATTTCTACTTATTCAAACTCAAAAGTATAGCTAATTCCAAACAAATCAAGTAATTGCACTCAAAAACATTTTATTTTAATTTTGGAATTTAAATGCTTAGTGCAAAAATCATGTGCTCACACCCAATGATTTCGAGCCTATGAGTACGATTAAGAATCAAGCTTTGTAGCATCTTACGAGAACGTCCCAGAAGGTTCTATGATATTTTGACTTGTGGTGTAGCATTTGAGAGATGTGAAATAGTTCATGGGATTTGAGACAACATGGTTTCGTGATTCAAGGTCACTCGAGGTGAGTGTAGATGGAGTATATTATGTGTTGAATGGAGTTCGTCTTAATTCTAAGGCAAGCGAGAATGTTTAGCCATAGTTGAATTTGTTATGTTGGGGTCTGTGATTAGTTCATTCCGCGTGATCAAGTTACGTGTATGATTTATGACGGTATGTGGGAGGCTTGTCGGTCGCCGTAATTGATGTTATTCAGATTCATTCTTCTATTATGGCTTGTTAAGTGAAAGTGGATTCCATAAGGACTATGGTGTCTTGGACCACTACTTAGAGATTTGCATATCCTACGGTTATGGGAATTTACCTGTGTGTTGCTATGATTTTCCTGAAATGAGTTAAGTGGAAGGTTCTTATATGACGAAATGTTAAAATATTAATGATTTCGGAGTTATGATGAAGATCATGTTCTATAGTATGTTGGCCCGTTGGGTGCAGTGAGTAGCATGGTAATTCAAAGTAAGGACGAGGTTATAGTTTGCTGTTGGTAAGGATGTCACGAGCTTGGATGAGCAAGAAAAGGGTGGAATGCTTAAAGTAAATTGGCATTGTATTCAGCATCACCTGAGATCGATGTGTTATGAAAGAGGCTTATATCCTAGTTAAGGAGTCTTTAAAGTAAATTGGCATTGTATTCAGCATCACCTGAGATCGATGTGTTATGAAAGAGGCTTATATCCTAGTTAAGGAGTCTTGGTCACTTTTCAGTGTTAGTGCGGGCCGATGGTTCAGATGTGCGGACCCATTATACATTCCGGAAGGTTGTGGGGGCGTGTCCCACAAGAAAATGGTATAGGTGTGACATGTAGTCACTTTATTGATTAAAGATTTAAACCAAGTATTAGTATTGTGGTAATATCATTAATTTGAGAAGTTCGGCCTGGAGGGCACTTTGTTTATTGAATTATACACCGATGAGGTTACTGCGGTTATGATGGTTGTTCTTATGTGTATGAGAAAATTGGAGTTACTATGGACCTTTGAAAAGTTATTAACTTAGTTGGTGCAATCAGTAATCGGCTTGGTATCCTTGAATGGATTCAAATATGAACATGGGCTTTATAGTAGGCCAGATGTGATCATATTAGCAATGCGCCCTTTATGGAAGAATAGTCGCGGTGTTATTTCATCTTCATCTATTTCATGTAATGTATGGCGCCGTGCGAGTTGTGAGACGGATTACGTATTGAAGTTTTGAATAGAGACGAGGTTATATGAGCAGGATGGCTCTTGAGACTCAGATCATGTATTGCGCCTCAGTCATGCTAGACTTGTGAATTATAGCGTTATATGTCTCCCTAGGAGATGGTACTATTGTAACGACCCGGCCCGTCGTCACGATAATTACCACCCCGTTATGTTGTAATTATATATTTCTTGCTTTTATATTAGTATTAAAGTCTATCGGGGGAGTTAGGAGTGAATTAGATTGAAAATAAGGCATATAGCCTTTTTGAAGGAAACTTGAATAAGGAAAGTCAACCCGGAGTTGACTATTTAGTTAGAGGGCTTAGAATCAGATTCTGATGATTCGGTTAGTTCCGGGAGGTGATTTGTGACTTAGGGGAACAATCGAAATTGAATTTGGAGGTCCGGTGTAGAAACATGCTTGAATTGGCTAAGGTTGAATTTTGGCAAAATCCGGACGGTAGGTGAGATTTTGATCCGGGAGTCGGAATGGAATTCCGACAGTTGAAGTAGCTCCGTTAGGTGATTTTGGATGTGCCTGCAAAATTTCAGGTCATTCGGAGGTCGTTTGGTCGGGTTTTTGATCGAATAAGAATTTTGAAAGTTATAGTTAAACTTAAGCTTGAATTTGCTGAAAACGGATGATTTTGATGTTTATGATAGTGATTTTATGATACAAGCAAGTTGGAATGAGGTAATAGATCATGTCTGTATATTTGGTTGAGGTCTCGAGGGTCTCGGGTGTGTTTCGGATGTCTAACGGGTCATTTTTGGAAGATTTTTGCCGTTTTCAGCATGAATATAATGATCCAAAGGTCTATGTTTAGTTCTAGAGATCCAAATTTGATTTTGAGACTTCGAGAATTTAAATCATGAATTATAGGACTGATCTAGAAATTTTGGTTTAATTTCATCTAGTCGCGATTAGGTTTTTAACGCGATATGTGAGTTAATTGTTTAACGAGCAAAATTGATGTTGCACTGAGTAAATGAGATCCAAATTCAGTTTTGTTTGAACCACTGGATCATCGCAGCCTTCAGCACTTATTCAGACAGAATGACCTTAATTTGAGACAGCGGAGGTGGTTGGAGTTGCTTAAAGATTTTGACATCACCATCTTGTATCATCCAGGGAAGGCCAATGTGGTGGCCGATGCTTTGAGTCGGAAGGCGGTCAGTATGGGCAGCCTAGCTTTCATCCCAGTTGGGGAGAGGCCATTTGCTTATGACGTTCAGGCCCTAGCTAATCGGCTAGTGAGGTTGGATATTTCGGAGCCGAGTCGAGTGTTGGCTTGTGTTGTTTCTCGATCTTCCTTATATGATCGCATCAGGGAGCGACAGTATGATGACCCACATTTGCTTGTCCTTAAGGACAAAGTGCTGCACAATGATGCTAGAGATGTGACTATCGACAGTGATGGTGTTCTGAGGATGCAGGGCCGTATATGCGTGCCCGATGTGGATGGTTTACGGGAGTTGATACTTGAGGAGGCACACAGTTCGCGGTACTCTATTCACCCAGGTGCCGCAAAGATGTACCAAGACTTGAGACAGCACTACTGGTGGAGGAGAATGAAGATGGATATTGTTAGGCATGTAGCTAAGTGCCTCAATTGCCAGCAGGTCAAGTATGAGCATCAGAGACCGGGCGGTGTTCTTCAGCGTATGGTCATTCCCGAGTGGAATGGGAGAGGATCACCATGGATTTTGTTACTGGACTCCCTTGGACAGCGAGGAAGTTTAATTCGGTATGGGTGATTGTTGATTGGCTGACTAAGTCCGCACATTTCATCCCAATTAGTACTACTAACTCATCGGAGCGGTTGGCAGCGATCTTTATTCGGGAGATTGTCAGGTTGCATGGGGTCCCAATGTCTATTATATCTGACAGAGGCACTCAGTTCACTTCACAGTTTTGGAGAGCATTTCAGTGAAAGATGGGTACGCGGGTTGAGTTGAGCACCGCATTTCACCCCCGGACAGACGGGCAGTCTGAGCGCACTATTCAGATCCTGGAGGATATGTTGCGAGCATGTGTGATCGACTTTGGTGGTTCGTGGGATGAGTTCTTTCCACTTGCTAAGTTTGCCTACAACAACAGTTATCAGTCGAGTATTCAGATGGCCCCGTACTAGGCATTGTATGGCAGACGGTGTAGATCCCCCGTCGGATGGTTTGAGCCTGGTGAGGATAGGTTGATAGGGACCGAGTTATTTCAGGATGCTCTGGATAGAGCAAAGTTGATCCAGGAGAGGCTTCGCACGGCATAGTCTCGCCAGAAGAGTTATGCAGACCATAGAGTTCGAGAGTTGTCTTTCATGGTTGGGGATAGGGTATTGCTGAAGGTTTCACCCATGAAGGGTGTCATGAGGTTCGGGAAGAAAGGGAAGCTGAGTCCCAGGTACATTGGTCCTTTTGAGATACTCGGGAGAGTTGGAGAGGTGGCATATGAGTTGGCCTTGCCACCCAGCTTATCCAGCGTTCATCCAGTATTCCATGTGTCTATGCTCCGGAAATATATCGGGGATCCGTCTCATGTATTAGACTTCAGTACCATTCAGCTTGATGGTGATCTATCATATGATGTGGAGCCTATTGCTATTTTGGGTCGTCGGTTGAGAAAATTGACGTCGAAGGAGATTGCATCAGTTAAGGTTCAATGGAGAGGTCGACCCGTGGAGGAGGCCACTTGGGAGATTGAGCGGGAGATGCGGAGCATATATCCTCGCTTGTTTGAGACTTCAGGTATGTTTCTTGACCCGCTCGAGGACGAGTGTTTGTTTAAGAGGGGGAGAATGTAACGACCCGACCCGTCGTCACGAGAATTACCACCCCGTTATGTTGTAATTATATATTTCTTGCTTTTATATTAGTATTAAAGTCTATCGGGGGAGTTAGGAGTGAATTGGATTGAAAATAAGGCATATAGCCTTTTTTAAGGAAACTTGAATAAGGAAAGTCAACCCGAAGTTGACTATTTAGTTAGAGGGCTCAGAATCGGATTCTGATGATTCGGTTAGTTCCGGGAGGTGATTTGTGACTTAGGAGAACAATCGGAATTGAATTTGGAGGTCCGGTGTAGAAATAGGCTTGAATTGGCTAAGGTTGAATTTTGGCGAAATCCGGACGGTAGGTGAGATTTTGATCCGGGAGTTGGAATGGAATTCCGACAGTTGCAGTAGCTCCGTTAGGTGATTTTGGATGTGCCTGCAAAATTTCAGGTCATTCGGAGGTCGTTTGGTCGGGTTTTTGATCGAATAAGAATTTTGAAAGTTATAGTTAAACTTAAGCTTGAATTTGTTGAAAACGGATGATTTTGACGTAAACGATAGTGATTTTATGATTCAAGCAAGTTGGAATGAGGTAATAGATCATGTATGTATATTTGGTTGAGGTCTCGTGGGCCTCGGGTGTGTTTCGGATGTCTAACGGGTCATTTTTGGAAGATTTTTGCCGTTTTCAGCATAAATATAATGATCCAAAGGTCTATTTTTAGTTCTAGAGATCCAAATTTGATTTCGAGACTTCGAGAATTTAAATCATGAATTATAGGACTGATCTGGAAATATTGGTTTAATTTTATCTAGTCGCGATTAGGTTTTTGACGCGATATGTGAGTTAATTGTTTAACGAGCAAAATTGATGTTGCACTAAGTAAATGAGATCCAAATTCAGTTTTGTTTGAACCACTAGATCCGTATCGAAATTATGGAGCTATAAGAAAAAGAATCGTCGAATTCCGAATTCGTATGACGGAGTTAGAGCCATTTTAGTAAAAATGGCTGTGTGCTGCAATTTCTGTATTGCTGCTGCATTTTTCTGCAGCGTATGAATAGTAACTCCCGCACGTAAACAGTAACCGCGTGGGTGAACAGTGTCGACACGCATGAACAGTACCCGTGAACAGTGTCGACGCGCATGAACAGTAACCCGTGAACAGCGATTTCCAAAAAAATTCAGTAAGTTGATAAAAATCAATTTTGGGTCATGTTTTCACCATTTTTGAGTTCTAAGAGAAGGTATTGACGGGAAATTGCTGGGAATTCATCGGGGATTCGTCGGAGGTAAGTTTTGTGGCTTAATTACATCATTTTAACATGAAATCCTTGGTTAATTCCCCGTAAATGAAAGATTAAAGGTGGGTTTGAGCCCTAGGCCTAAAATTGAAGAAAAACACTGAACACTGATTTGAGTGGGCAAATGGAGTCCGATTTTGGTAAATTTTATATGCCTAGACTCGTATCGAGATGATGGTTCCGAATATGTAACTTTTATAATTTTTTGAGAAGCGCACCAAAAGTCAGGTTTTGACAACCTTGTGGGTTTTGATACAATTTGAATTATTTCGAATGAATTGCGTGAAATTAGCATATATTGATGCATTCCCTATGATTTTGAGCAGATTTGGCATCCGAGGAGATTGATTTGCGAGGCAAGCGCAAGGCGGATTGAAGCTTCTACCGGTTCGAGGTGAGTAGTAGTAGTAAACAATTTACTGAGGGTTTGAAACCCCGTACTAGCACTTCACAGGTGCTATATTGAGATGAGACACGCGTTCTATGACGGGCGTGGTGACATTGTGATTGGGGGTTCGGACTTAGTCCTTCCCGACTAATAGTATACTGTGTGTTATGACTGATAATAAGTTTATAATTGTGCAATTGGGCTGATAGCCATGTTTGGGTCCTTGTGTCGATCTGTAGAGCATTAGGGAACCTATAGATCTAGGTGACCCTTATATCGTGTTGGAAATATAAACTCAGCCGTAACTCTAGCTGTATAGCATAATATGAGCCCGTACTAGATGTGTACATTGAGAGATATTATCTAGGGTGGAATTCCCTGTTCTAGCTGAGCGGGCCTGAAAGGCCAAGTCTATACCGATTGAGATGAGATAGGGTCAAGGACCCACTATGAGATGTTATATTGGGCCCGAAAGGCCAAGTCTATATTGACTGAGACAGGGTCAAGGACCCACTGTGATATATTATATTGGGCCTGAGAGGCCAAGCACATATTGACTGGGATAGGGTCGAGGACCCATTATGAGGTATTATATATATATATATACCTATATTGGATCGGTCTGCACGCCGCAGCAGTATATATATTGGATCGGACTGCACGCCGCAGTAATATACATGTAATATACATGTAATATACATGTGGAGCTTTCTTCAAACATGCTATTTGTTTCATTTTCAATCCAAATCACTCCTAACTCACCCGATATACTCTAATACTGTTTTAAAAGCATAATATATGTAAATGCAAGGTAATGGGGTGGTAATTCCCGTAACGACAGGCCGGGTCGTTACACATTCTCAGTGAGCACTGGTGTATATTATGGGATCGTGTTGCGCGCCGCAGCAGTATAAATATATATACATATATATATTGGATCGGACCGCACGCCGCAGTAATACATGTGTGGATCGGGCTGCACGTCGCATCATCATAGCGCATGGGCCTAGGGAGCCTCTCCGAAGTCTGTATACACCCCCAGTGAGCGCCGTCGACGTTAAATGGAGCGGGCTGCGCGTATGTATTGGAGCGGGCTATACGCCGCAGCATTATACTTATTCATATCCTATTACCTACTTAAATACTTATACATTATAGAAATAGGTATGTGTCTTCATATATTGAGATGGCCGTACACCGTAGGGGTACGAGTGAGGGTTTGATCGGTGTGGGATCTTGTAGAGATAGATGTGGACTGGAGATCAGAGTACTTACTACAGTGATGACGTACCTGTGAGGGTTGCCTTAGAACTGTTAAGTGATAGCACAGGAGTTCTTACCTTCAGTATTATTTATTATTGTTACTCAATGAGTTGAAATATACTCACCCCACTCCCCTGCACTTTTTGTGCAGATTCACAGGTAGCCGAGAGCGGTTGAGACATTGTTGCTGCCTGCTCACATCTACTTCTTGCGGAGACTACGAGGTAGCTGCCAGCGTCCGCAGAGCTTGTTTTCTCCTTCTTTATCATCTTGTTGATTACCTATTTGCCTAGACTTGTTTGTATTAGGATGTTATTCTGTAGAGGCTCAGTCTCGTGACACCACGATATGGTTGGGACCGTATTTTGTATGCTTTACATTTCGCTTATAACTTGATATGATCATTTACTGCTTAAGTTTAATTTGATTAATAACTGGTTGGTTTAAGGGATAATATGGTCGAGCTTGCCTAGCATTGTGTTGGGCGCCATCACGACCAGGGTTTGGGTCGTGACAAGTTGGTATCAGAGCCTAGGTTAACAGTTCTCGCGAGTCATGAGCCGGTTGGTAGAGTCTCGTGGATCGGTACGGGGACGCCTGTACTTATCCTCGGGAGGCTGCAAACCTTTTAGGAAAAGTTTCAATTCTTGGAATTCTTGTCGTGCGATTACTTTTGACTTGAACTGAACTTTGACATTCTATTCTCTCGCAGATGGCGAGAACTCGAGCATCCGGACGTGGAGGACGACCACCACTACCACCTGCTAGAGGCCGAGGACGCGGCCGTGGTCGTGGCGGAGGTCGGGCGGCTGATGCAGTACCAGCTGACCCACAGCCCCCAGTTGCAGAGGTGCCAGCAGCACCAGATCAGGCACCAGCTGTGCCTATTGTTATTCCGGGTCTACAGGAGACCCTGGCTCAGATATTAGCAGTTTGCACTGGCCTAGCACAGGCGGTTTCAGTTACTACTGCAGCAGCTGCATCGAGGATCGGGGGTGGTCATCGGACCCCCGCAGTACGCACTCCAGAGCTAGTAGTGCAGGGCATACAGATACCAGAGGCTCCTCCAGTTCAGCCTGTGGTTCCGGTTCAGCCAGCAGATCAGGTTTAGGGGGAAAGGGTCCTAGCTATGACGAACGATGAGCAGCGTCGTCTCGAGAGGTTCACTAGACTATCTCCTCCAGTGTTCACTGGTGCTCCGGGCGAGGATGCCCAAGGTTTTCTGGACAAGTGCCGTCAGATGCTTCGTACGGCAGGGATCTTGGAGTCCAGTGGGGTATCTTTCACTACCTTTCAGTTTCAAGGGCCAGCCTTCATTTGGTGGGAGGCTTATGAGCGCCGCAGGCCAGCAAGTGCAGCACCACTATCATGGCCAGAGTTCTCCACTATGTTCTTGGAGAAATGGGTGCCTTGATCTCAAAAAGAGGAGATGCGTAGGCAGTTTGAGGGTCTCCGTCAGGGGGACATGTCAGTGTCAGAGTATGAGATCAGGTTTATAGAGTTGTCCAGATATGCACCGTGCTTGGTCCATTCCGACAGAGAGAGGATTGGACGCTTCGTGGACGGCCTCATTTATCCCATTCGTATTCTGATGACTCGGGAGAGGGTTTTGAGTCGTACATTTGAGGATGTTGTGGATATTACTCGCGACATAGAGACTGATCGTCGCAGGGAGCGGGATGAGAGGGAGGCCAAGAGGCCTCGAGGAGCAGCTAGTTCCAGTGGCACACAGACCAGAGGCCAGAGTCAGCAGAGCCGAGGTCGCTCTTTCAGGTCTTCGCAGTCGGGTCGCTCAGATCGTCGCAGATGGTCACCTAGACAGGGTTATCAGGGTTCGCACGAGAGCCAGCCATCTCTCAGTGCCATGCCAGCTCAGAGTTCTTCACAGGCCCCATCCGCTCAGGGTTCATCTCGGCCTAGTTCATCGGCTGGCCACTCCAGTGCCAGAGGTCCTTATCATTCTCGGTCCCCAGCACCGGGGAGTTGCTACGAGTGCGGAGAGTTTGGGTACCACCGTGAGTGTGTCCTCGTCTTATTTCCAGGTCTTATCAGCAGAGGGGGCAGCCCTCGTCATTTGGTCCTTCTACTTTAGAACCCGCCCCGCCAGCTAGGGGTGAGGGTCAGTCAGATAGTTGTTGCCCTTGAGGGGGAGGCCGATCGGGCGGACATGCTAGATGCTATGCTCTTCGGGGCCGATCTGAGGCCATTGCTTCTAATGCCATCATCATATGTATTATTTTAGTCTGCCACAAAGATGCCTCAGTATTGTTTGATCCCGGTTCTACTTATTCTTATGTGTCTACATATTTTGCTCCCCATTTGGGCACGACCCAAGGGTGTCTTGAGCTGCCAGTGCATGTATCTACCCCGGTAGGGGATACTATTGTTGTGGACCACGTATACCGGTCCTGTTTGGTCACTATTGGGAGTCTGGAGACCCGAGTGGACCTGTTGCTTCTCAACATGATTGATTTTGATGTTATATTGGGCATGGACTGTCTATCTCCATGTCATGCTATTCTGGACTATCATGCTAAGACAGTCACCTTGGCTATGCCGGGTATTCAGAGTATCAAGTGGCGAGGCACGACTGAGTATGTACCTAGCAGGGTAATATCTTTCCTCAAGGCCCAACGAATGGTTGGGAAGGGATGTCTCTCTTATTTAGCATTTGTGCGGGAGGTCGAGGCCCAAACTCCCAGTATTGATTCTGTTCCCATTGTGCGAGACTTTCCTGATGTGTTTCCCTCAGACCTGCCGGGCATGCCGTCGGACAGGGATATTGATTTTGGGATTGATTTGGTGCATGACACTCAGCCTATTTCTATTCCTCCATATCGGATGGCACAAGCTGAGCTGAAGGAATTGAAGGAGCAGCTCCAGGAACTTCTAGATAAGGGGTTCATTCGGTCGAGTGTGTTCCCGTGGGGTGCACCGGTCCTGTTCGTTAAGAAGAAGGATGGATCCATGAGGATGTGTATTGACTACAGGCAACTGAACAAAGTTACAGTGAAGAATAAGTATCCTTTGCCTCGTATTGATGATTTATTTGATCAGCTCCAGGGAGCTAGGGTGTTCTCGAAGATTGATCTTCGTTCAGGCTACCATCAGCTGAAGATTAGAGAGTCCGACATTCTGAAGACTGCATTTAGGACCAGATATGGTCACTATGAGTTCCTTGTGATGTCTTTTCGGCTGACCAACGCCCCAGCAGCATTTATGCATCTGATGGACAGTGTGTTCAGGCCCTATCTTGATTCATTTGTGATCGTGTTCATTGATGACATTCTAGTCTACTCTCGTAGCCGGGAGGAGCATGCTCAGCACTTGAGTATTGTATTGCAGAGATTGAGAAAGGAGAAGATGTATGCCAAGTTCTCCAAGTGCGAGTTCTGGCTTGAGACCGTGGCATTCTTAGGACACGTGGTTGTCACACCTCCTTTTGGCGCGCCCTCTACCCGGGAGGTAGATGCGCGAGGGAGTTTTTCCAATTTAAGTGACAATATTCAAAACGGGATTATTCTATTTATTTTCAAAGTCGCCACTTGGAATAAATTAAGGTGTCCCAAGTCACCGATTTATTTAAATCCCGAATCGAGGAAATTTTCGACTTTCCAAATGAAGTCTGCGAACCAGAAAATTCTAAGTAAGGAATTCTGTTGACCCGAGGGAAGGTGTTAGGCACCCCCGGATCCCGCGGTTCTAGCGCGGTCGCTTCAATTATTATAAATGGCTAAAAATACCTGATTTTATACATGTTTATAAATTATATGCTCCAATTAACCTTTTAAAAACCGCTCTATTAATTTGAAATCATGCCAAAAAAAAAAAGAAAAATCGATTATAACATAGATTCGGACTTTGACAGATAGGTGAATTATGCCGATCAAAACCATTGTAAAAAATAAACCAAAAAAAAATCAATTTACTTAACAGTGTATCTTTTAAAATTATTTCTAATTAAAGAATCATACCAAATGATATATTATTTCCTAGCTTTTTGATTTATGGCCGGAGATTAAATGACAAGATATAAACTAACGGAAAATTGATCAAAATATGCGAAATAGAAATAATTCAAATTGATCCGATTATTAAAAGTAAAATTGTTTACTATCCTTAATCCGATGTTAATTAGCGAAAGCAAAACTATGCGATTAAAATCGATCTAACATTGGCATCTAAAAAACGGGTTAACTTATCTTGTCTACTTAAGTATAAATAGCTTTCAAGGGAAAATCAAATGAAGAAATTAAAAAAAATGATTCAAAATACCTTGCACTAATAATTAACATCAATCAAATTAACACCTTAAACATGCTTAAGTTACTTGATTTTTATAAATTATCAATTTAACATATCAAGGAAAATCTCAATCCGTATTGGCTAGTTTTACTTACATGGATCTAAATATATATATTAACAAAAATAGAAACTAGTTAAACATAACGAAAACTAAATGATATTCTAAAATAAATCAAGATTACAATACAAGCCTAACGGATTTTATTTCGAATTATTCATAACGAAAGTAAGAACTAAATAGACATACATAATTGTGTGCGCTCTTAAACTCTTAATGCTTAACAGTGCAATCCTTAATACAACTAACACCCCCCAATTTAATGGATATCTAACAAGATCATTCATATGATGGCTTCGCGGCAATATTCAAAACATGCTTTCATTTTATTTCTAGTAAAAGCAGTAGACAATCCAAAGATGTGTACCTGGAAATTCAAAAGCAAAAGAGGGAGTGAGTGACTTGTTCGGCAGTGAACAAGAACAACAAGATAACAGCGGCGGCAGCAAGAATCCAGCAAGAATAACCGACGGGAATTGACCAAAAACTTAATTCAAATAAACCACGAATAGTGCGAAACCAGTAGAAACCAAAACAAACCAAAACAACCTTGACCAAACCAATTGGTATGGAATCTTGATTCAAACAAAACAAATTCAAACAGATTCTCAATATGTGTTTCCTTGAAAATTTGTTTCAAAAATGTATAAGAGAAAAGGGAATTCTGTTCTTTCGAGAATGTGAGTCTATTTATTTTTCCAGGATGCTTCTCTCTATTTTCCTATTGTTTCCAATGGGTGTTTCTGTGTTGTTTTGATTTTCCAGTGTATGTAGTGTTTCCAGAGAGTGTTTGTGAAGCAGTCTGTGAGTGCTGGTCTGTATTTTCCAGAGAGTATTTGTGAATCTCTCTGTTTTCTTTCTGTATTCAGTGAGGGTGAGTAATTTCCAGAGAGTATATCTATTTTTTGTGTGTCCTTGTGTATGTGTTTTCCTCTCCTTTTATAGATCAAAACAGACCCCCCTTCTTTTCTAAAGTGTTCCAGCTTTCCCCATGTTATTCCCTTAGCCTATGTGAACCCCCTTAACCCTTTTCATCATTCCTCCCTGCTGTTTTTCTTTTAAAAATATTCAAAGTCTTTTAAACTGATGCTGGCAGCCCACTTTTATCATCATTCCATGTTATCTTCTCTTTACAACTCTTAGGGGCACTCACAATGTATTAATTGAGATGTTCCTCAGTACTTACTGGACAGAACAATTAAACTAGTCATTTTAGAAAAATTTGAACTCTAAATTACCCCTGGAATCCTTGTGTTATTTAACACACTGTGAAGTCTGATCTTAACATCATCAAACAGTCACAACAACAAACAAACAACAAACACAAAGCTTTCAAACACCTCTAATCCAAAGTCACAACAAACTCCAAATTTCTTGATTCAATTATTGTCTTAATGTGCTAACAAACATACTCAGAAAACTAATCATCAAACATTCGATTAAACGATTACGGCATGTACATTTGATATCCAAACAATTGCAAAAGCAGTGAACCAAGAATTCTCGGCCAAGTGCCGGGGAATACGAAGCTAATTGTTCGACGACGCTAATCGACGTGAACACGTATTCGACAACATTGGTAATCAAATAGACAAAATAGAATCTTTGAATTGACAACCACCAAGACAGTATTCTCGGCCAAAGAAGAGAGAAAGAAAAAAAAAGAATACGAAGCTAACTCATCGACGACGCTAATTGACGCGAACACGTATTTGACAACATTTGATTAGCCGATTACGATATATGTAATCGATAACCAAAGCCGACAAGCAGTGATCACACAAATTTTGGATAGCACTTTGTAAATTCAACATCAAACAACTTAATGATATTAACAACGAATCGAATTCGACTCACAATTACCCGTTAACAGCGAAGAATAACAACTAACAGATCGACCAAATAAAAAGTCCCAAAGAGATGAGGAGAGAAAAGAAAATGGCATCCGAATCTCAACGATATCAACAACAATCGAGAACTACTAAAGGGACGAGTATAATTAAACAAAACAGAGAAGAAAACAAATACCTTTGAAGAAGAAAAGGCTCGGCCGACTTGGGTCTTTGCATTCGGGGTTGAAAAGACTTTAATTGAAATGTTTTTTAAGTAAAAACAATCTAATTAAGGTCTATTAGACCCCAATTTAATGAAATCCGGCAAATTACATCTCTTTACGGTTTTTAGGGTTCTTGGACATGTGTTTTGGGGTTCGACGGTTTCCGGTTATATTTGAGCCAAACCAAGTTTGGCATTGACATGGGGAAGGTCCGGCGAAGGTGTGGTATAAATTTGGGGTGGTTTGGCGTCGGTTTTAGTTTGGTGCGAATCTTCAATCGAAGATTCGAGAGGTTCTAGGTTGATTCGAACCAAACCGTGCATGGATTCGAAGAGAGGGGGTTAAGGTGGTTCTACGGTGTTAAATTTGGGTGGTTTGGACCGCCGGAACCGCCGTGGGGCGATTTCCGGCGGCGGCGGACGGTGGCGACGGGCGGGAGGCGGCTGGTCTTTGAAGAGGTATAACAAATGAATGTAATTTAGGGTTTTGGGAGGGGTCTGAGTAATTAGAATTAGGGTAATATTCTGGACCGTTGGATGCAGTATCATCAACGGTCCAGATTGAAAGATGGGAGATGGGGTTGGGCCGGGTAAGTTGGGCATGTGGGCTGGGTTAATTTTGGGCTGGACTGGGGCGGTTACAAGTGCATTTGATTGGGTTTGGGTGAATTTGGCCCAATTCCGGTTTTTTCTTCTTTTTTATTGATTTCTTTCACATTTCTTTACCAAAACTAAAATTTTAAAAATCCTAAATTAAATTACAAAACTAGATTAACCTATCAAAATACTAATTAACTTCTAATAATAATTATCACACATAATGAAATAAAAATAAAATCGCACAATTAGGCCATTAAATGCTAAAAATGTAAAAGTACATATTTTGTGATTTTTTTTCGTTGTCGTAAAACAACCTTAATTACTCTTAATTGTGAACTTGAATCTTATATACAAATGCAATATATTTTGTATTTTTATTTATTTAGACAAATAGACAAGGACACACAAATGCAAACAATAAGAGAAAAAGTAACATAAAATCCATAAACATTGCCAACAACACAAAAGTATTATATTTTGAATTTTTTGGGAGTAATTCTCGTATAGGGCAAAAATCACGTGCTCACAACTGCCCCTCTTTGTGCGGAAACCCGGAGAGTTTTCGTGCAAAGATAAGTGAGCGGATACGAGCGATTTTTGCCCGTTTGAGCACTCCGTATGAAGCATTTTTTGAAAAGTTTGACCGAACCTTTGCTTCAGAAGGTCTCCTACATATCCCTGGCTAAAAGGGAATCAGGTCAATGTAGTTCGGGAAGTTTTGGTAGCTGGGACTACCATGACTGCTGTGATCTTGCTGTTACTGTTGTTGCTGCTGTTGCCACTGCTTAACTGATCTCCTTATTACACCGTGCTAAATGAAAAATAAGAAGCTAGACTAAATTACAATATTGCAAATTCTTATTTATCTCTTCAGCTTGATCTTGCCATGTTCCTTGCCATCATGCTGGCTCTGATGTTTCTTCACATGCTTCTTCTCTTCTGACAATTGTTATTTCGGCCAATCTTGATTGCCGAACTCCGACCATTGGTCCTTTCCTTGTGATCTTCGAACTATTCTCCTTCGAAGTCTGAATCTATCTTTCTGATCCTTGTTGCCTTCCTTCCGATTATGAACTTGGATTCATGCTGGGGACTTCCGTTATACTCTGTCACTTTTCGATTCTTCACTATCCTTATCAAATCTTAGAAATTGAGACGCTGTTTTGCTTTTCTGGCGGGCTTCTGACTTTATCGACAAACTCTAATCATAAATCGCCATTCCATTCTTCAGGCGGGCACCTGATTTCAACAACAACTTCAAAATAATAACTCGCCACTCCGTTCTTCAGGCGGGCTCCCTGACTTCAACTCACAAACTTCGAAACTAAATCGCCACTCCATTCTTCAGGCGGGCTCCCTGACTTCAATTACAACTCAAAACTAAATCGCCACTCTATTCTTCAGGTGGGATCCCTGACTTCAATTACAACTTCAAAATAAATCGCCACTCCATTCTTCAGGCGGGCTCCCTGATTTCAACTTACAACTTCTAAACTAAATCGCCACTCCATTCTTCAGGCGGGCTCCCTGACTTCAATTACAACTTCAAAATAAATCGCCACTCCATTCTTCAGGCGGGCTCCCTGACTTCAACTATAACTTCAAAATAAATCGCCACTCTATTCTTCAGGCGGGCTCCCTGATTTCAACTACAACTTCAAAATAAATCGCCACTCTATTCTTCAGGCGGGCTCCCTGATTTCAACTACAACTTCAAAACTGAATCACCACTCTATTCTTCAGGCGGGCTCCCTGACTTCAATTACAACTCCAAACTAAATCGCCACTCCATTCTTCAGGCGGGCTCCCTGACTTCCATTACAACTTCAAAACTAAATCGCCACTCCATTCTTCAGGCGGGCTCCCTGATTTCAACTTACAACTTCCAAACTAAATCGCCACTCCATTCTTCAAGCGGGCTCCCTGACTTCAACTCATAACTCACTGGGTTGTGTTACTTTTCCTTTGGCTGCTGGAGATATCTTCGAAACTGTTTACTCACCTGCTGGGGATGATGCTGCTGGGGAAGTATTCTTTGCTTCCTCTTTTTCTATTTCCTTCTTCCCGGACCTCCTCCGGGACTCACGCTTTTGCTTCCTTGAAGAGCTTATGGGATATAATGCTGCTTGGGGAATCTTGGAGTTGGTGTTTCATATTCCAACAACTGCTGGGGATGATACCAGGCTCAAAGATCACCCCTCGTGTTGCCTGGTCTCTCTCAACACTATTCTGCTCGGAACTGGCCTTTCCCGAAATCTCGTGTTATTTTTTTATCCTTATCCACCGGGTATTTTGCTTTCAAGAAAATTTTCGCAATCGGAGAAAATTTTCTGCCCCAGTTTGATGACCTTCCACGTGGCATGCTTTTACGCCGACGAACCCTCTTTTCCTGCTTTAAATCAAAGAAAAATTGTTAGTTTCAAAACATCGTGAGTGGTCATGTCGTTCTCGCCGGGGCAATTTTCCTTTTCTCTTTCAGCTGCTTGGCCTCCCTCGAACTTTTGGGGATGACATTGACATTTGCTGGGGAGGGTGCTCTTTCCATAGATGGTCTCTCATCTCTCCCTTTTATTCCTGCCTCCAGTTTGATCTGACCCTTCTTAGTCGATGATCTGTTGTGAGAAATCATCTTCATTGTACCGCTTTGGGAGACTTGGTAGTAAGCTTTGAAAAGTCAATTTTTGAAAACAAAAGAAAAGGAAAAAATGATAGAAAAAGAATGCTGACCACGAATGATAAAAGAAAAGGAAAACTTTTCTGAACTCAAAACTGGGAAAAACCTATCTGAATGTATAACTGATCATATGGTTATGCCGTGCCTTTGAGATTAATCTACCCAGTCTATTTATGTCAATCACTTTCTGATGACCTCGTTTTGCTAGAAGCAAATGAATGTCCCAACCTTGTCTCGTGCAGATGCCTTGTAACCATCTCGCCTTGTCACCTCATAGTGCCTTTCAAAGGGTTTTCACTAATAAGGTTCTCTCATTTCTCTCGGCCTCCCGTCGCCTTAGGGTGCTCGTAAAGGTTTTCACCGTAAGACTCTCTCATTTTATTTCTCTCAACTTTCTTCGCCTTAAGGTGCCCGCGAGGGTTTTCACCGTTAAGACTCTCTCATTTCGCTTTCTTTCCATGCGGTGGGCTGGGGTATTATCCATGGAATTTCCTCAAAAGGGGCTATCCTTTTTCAGCTTGTGAGTCCTAGATTCAGTCGAGGATTGAAGTGTCATTCGTAGTTTCATTCGCATGACTTGGCATTTCCCAAATACTGATCGAGAGGTCTTTTTTGGTCCTTAATGTGGTTTCTGTGTGTGGGGCTAAAGAAAGGGGTTTAATCTCAACGGTTAGCTCATTACAACTTTCAGAATCTACACTATCTTTTCAAACGAAACAATGACTTCTGCCCAAGTTTTGTTGCTTGGGGAATCTTTGATTTTTATTTTATTATGACCGAGCTGTGTGGCGCCTACGTATCCTTCTTGAGGAATCAGGTCGAACGTAGTTCACTTTTTCTTGTGTTTTTTCTTGTTTCTTTTTCTATTTTGTTACACATCTTCCTTGATGATTCCGAAAGAGGGTATATGAAAGAATAATTAAGGCTCGAAGGGGAAAACAAGGGTTAAAGTGTTTGGGTAGTAGAAAAATTGCCTCCGTCATTTCATTCTCCGAAAAATGCCAAATACACACAAACGAAACCAAACATTGACAAATGCATTAAAGAATTACACATAATATCTCTTGACTGCATCGGAATTGATAGCCATATCGGTGCATCTTCCCTCAACATCGGTTAGACATAGAGCGCCGTTGGATAATACTCTAGTCACCACAAATGGTCCCTGCCAATTTGGAGCGAACTTGCCTTTCGCTTCGGCCTGATGTGGTAGAACTCTCTTCAGCACATGCTGTCCCACTTCAAATTTCCCGGGACGTACCTTCTTGTTATATGCTCTCGCCATTCTCTTTTGATACAATTGGCCGTGACATACTGCTGTCAATCTTTTTTCATCGATCAAGCTCAATTGCTCTAATCGGGTTTTGACCCACTCGTCGTCATCAATCTCAGCTTCAGCGACAATTCGGAGGGATGGGATTTCAACCTCTGCTGGTATTACTGCTTCAGTCCCGTATACCAACAAGTAAGGAGTTGCACCTACCGAAGTCCGGACGGTAGTGCGATAACCTAACAGTGCGAATGGTAACTTTTCATGCCATTGCCTAGACCCTTCTACCATTTTCCTCAATATCTTCTTAATATTCTTGTTTGCTGCCTCAACCGCGCCATTTGCTTTGGGATGACATGGTGTGGAATTTCGGTGTGTAATCTTGAACTGTTGACATACCTCTTTCATCAATCCGCTGTTAAGATTGGCACCGTTATCTGTGATGATTATCTTTGGAATTCCAAACCTGCAGATGATGTGGGAATGTACGAAGTCCACCACCGCCTTCTTGGTCACTGATTTGAATGTTTTGGCCTCCACCCACTTGGTAAAATAATCGATCGTTACCAGAATGAACCTATGACCATTGGAAGCCGCAGGCTCTATAGGTCCGATAACATCCATACCCCACGCAACAAACGGCCATGGTGCCGACATTGTATGCAATTCGGTCGGTGGAGAATGAATCAAATCTCCGTGTATCTGACACCGATGGCATCTTCGCACGAAACTTATACAATCACGCTCCATAGTGAGCCAGTAATATCCTGCTCGAAGAATCTTCTTTGCCAATACGTATCCGCTCATGTGTGGTCCGCAAACTCCCGAGTGTATATCCGTCATCACTGTCGTGGCTTGACTTGCATCTATACATCTCAACAATCCCAAATCTGGGGTTCTTTTGTACAGCACCCCTCCACTAAGGAAAAATCCGTTTGCCAATCGTCGAATAGCTCTCTTTTGATCTCCAGTTGCCTGCTCCGGGTATATTCCTAACCTGAGGTATTCCTTGACATCATGAAACCATGGCTCACCATCCATTTCTTCCTCTATCATATTGCAATAAGCATGTTGATTCCGGATCTGAATATGTAACGGATCGACACGAACCTTGTCCGGGTGATGTAGCATTGACGCTAAAGTAGCTAGAGCGTCTACAACCTCATTATGCATCCTTGGGATGTGCCTGAATTCTACTGATCGAAAGCGTTTGGTCAGATCATGCAAACACTGACGATACGGGATAAGCTTTAAATCTCTGGTTTCCCATTCTCCCTGAATCTGATGTACCAGAAGGTCCGAGTCCCCCAAGACCAAGATGTCCCGTACATCCATGTCTACCGCTAATCGCAACCCTAAGATGCATGCCTCATACTCAGCCATATTGTTGGTACAATGAAAACGCAGTTGAGCAGTAACAGGATAGTGATGTCCTGTTTCAGAGATAAGCACAGCCCCTACTCCGACTCCTTTTGCGTTCGCCGCTCCATCGAAGAAAAGCTTCCACCCTGGATCCTCGGTTAACTCCAACCCATCAATCTGCAGTACTTCTTCGTCTGGAAAATACGTCCTCAAAGGTTCGTATCCGTCATCGACAGGATTCTCAGCTAAGTGATCGGCTAGGGCTTAAGCTTTCATAGTCGTCCTTGTCACATATATGATGTCGAACTCTGTAAGTAATATTTGCCATTTTGCTAACCTCCCGGTAGGCATAGGTTTCTGGAAAATATACTTCAACGGATCCAAACGCGAAATGAGGTAAGTGGTGTAAGAAGACAAATAATGTTTCGACTTTTGGGCTACCCAAGTCAAAGCGCAACACGTCTTTTCTAGATGAGTGTACTTGACCTCGTGGACTGTGAATTTCTTACTGAGGTAGTAAATGGCCCGTTCCTTCCTGCCAGTAAGATCATGCTGCCCCAGTACGCAGCCGAACGAATTCTCCAAAACCGTTAGATAAAGAATCAGGGGTCTACCCGGTTCGGGCGGAACCAGTACGGGTGGGTTTGACAAATACCCTTTGATTTGGTCAAACGCTTCTTGACATTCTGTCGTCCATTCTATCGCAGCGTCTTTCTTCAACAGACGGAATATGGGTTCACAGGTTGCTGTAAGCTGAGCAATAAACCTACTGATGTAATTTAACCTTCCCAACAAACTCATTACCTCTGTTTTATTCCTTGGCGGGGGTAACTCTTGGATGGACTTGATTTTGGATGGGTCCAACTCAATGCCCCGTCGGCTGACGATGAATCCTAGCAACTTTCCTGATGGGACTCCGAATGCGCATTTGGCCGGATTGAGCTTGATATCATATCTTCGAAGTCTTTGAAAGAACTTCCTGAGGTCGGCAACGTGGTCTTCTTGACGTCTAGATTTTATGATCACATCATCCACGTATACTTCAATCTCCTTGTGTATCATATCATGGAATACCGTAGTCATCGCTCTCATGTATGTTGCCCCTGCGTTCTTCAAACCGAATGGCATCACCCGGTAGCAATAAGTCCCCCACGGTGTGATAAAAGCCGTCTTTTCTGCGTCCTCTTCATCCATCAAGATCTGATGGTATCCCGCGTAGCAATCCACAAAGGATCCGATTTCACGTCCGGCGCAATTATCAATAAGGATATGGATATTGGGAAGCGGGAAATTATCCTTGGGACTTGCCTTGTTGAGATTGCGGTAGTCTACGCATACTCTGATCTTTCCGTCTTTCTTTGGCACTGGTACTACGTTAGCCAACCATTCAGGGTATCGAGTGACACGAATGACTTTTGCCTGCAACTGCTTGGTTACTTCCTCCTTGATCTTTACACTCATCTCCGTCTTAAATTTTCGTAGTTTTTGTTTGACGGGCGGGCATGCCGGGTCAGTAGGCAATTTATGGACCACTAGGTCAGTGCTGAGCCCTGGCATGTCGTCGTACGACCATGCGAAAATGTCTCTAAACTCCATGAGTGTTTTGATCAATTCTTCTTTCAGGTTGGGTTCAATATGGACACTTATTCTGGTTTCTTTGACATCATTTGTGTCCCCCAGATTAACAGCCTCAGTATCATTTAAATTTGGTTTGGGTTTTTCCTCGAAGTGACTTAATTCTTCACCGATTTCTTCTACGGCTTCATCATCGCCGTATTCCGGTTCACTCTCATCACTTCTTATTTCATGCGTTATTATTTCCAAACCCGATTGACTTTCTAGACTGGGTTGATTAATCTTTAATCACGCCATATCATTAAGATCAGTTGAAAGAAAGCTGCTCAGAAAAGTAAAAAGAAGGAAAAATAAACAAAATTAGAAATGAAAGGAACAAAATTTCATTAATGGGAACATTACAAGGAAAAACAAACTTGCGAACTCAAATCAAAATGAAGTGAAACAAATGGATTTTACTTCGGGGACAATCCCAACACAAAATTTCAAAAGAAAACAATCCAAAACAAACTACCAAGACTCCTTCCGGACAGGGAGAGGAGTAGCCTTCCAATTATTCAACTTTGCTTTCGGTCCCACAAACTATATCTCGGCATGGCTGGATCCTTCGCCATCCTCGAGCATGCATACATCTGCGAATAGGTCCTCGAACTTTCTTAAGAACTCTTCGTCTGGCCTAACCATAGGACCGGGAACCTTTGTCGTCGGATGTCCTCTTACTCCAGACCTGACGAAAGATTGGGAAAGGCGTGGAACAGGGCTTCTGGAGCACCCATGTCTTCTGCTTATTCCTTTTGGCTCGCTGGATGTCCTCTGATGTTGGCTTGAATCCCAAGCCGAAGGTTCCCACGTTTTCGACCACGGATACCGGTTGTATGATTCCTTGCAGAGATGCACCTAGACCTTTGCCGGGTATGAAATCGTGTCTCAATATTTCATGAGCCACCATGACGTCTGCAGTAATTATTATGTCATTTGGAATGCATTCCCCTTCTGGAACTCGGTTGGCGGATACCACATCGCAGATCTGGTATACCCATGGCCCAACATCTTCTTCTGTCTCAACAAAGGGGACGACGGTGCCTGGTTGTAGATCATTCTCTCCATGGACGACGATCTCCTGTTGGTCCCACTCAAACTTGACGAGTTGGTGTAGGCTGGATGGAACTGCTCTTGCGGCATGGATCCACGGTCGCCCTATCAGAAGGTTATATGACACTACCATGTCCAGCACTTGGAATTCCATGGTGAACTCCACTGGTCCAATTGTCAAGATTAACACTATATCCCCGACCGATGCCTTGCCTCCTCCATCAAACCCTCGAACACATATGCTGTTCTTGCGTATCCTGCCGATGTCCACTTTCAACTTGTTCAGTGTAGAGAGAGGACAGATGTTAGCACTGGACCCATTATCGACAAGGACTTTGGTAACCACCTACTCCTCACACTTTACCGTAAGATATAAAGCCTTGTTGTGTTCGGTGCCTTCCTCGGGCAACTCGTCATCGGTGAAGGTAATCCGATTCGCTTCGAAGATCCTATTGGTGATCTTCTCCAAATGACTCACCGAGATTTTATCGAGTACGTGGGCCTCATTCAGAACTTTTATCAAAGTTTGCCGATGTTCTTCAGAATGTATTAGCAAGGACAGCAATGAGATTTGTGCAGGAGTCTTCTTTAGCTGTTCTAGGACAGAATAATCATGTAGCTTCATCTTTTTCAGGAATTCTTCTGCCTCTTCGTCAGTCACCGGCTTTTTCAGTGTTGCCGGAGCAGTCTTCCTCAACTCCGCGGGGCAAAACATCTCCCCGAGCGGGTCAAACCTTGCGCTTCGCAAACTTCCTCTTTCACTTCCTTTCCTTTGTAGGTTGTCGTGGTCCGATCATAATTCCATGGAATAGCTCTGCTATCAGTTATTGGCAACTGTATTGCTGGCTTGATGATGAAAGGATCCATTCGAACACCTGCCACCGTCAAGACGGGTTTGGTTGCTACCCCTGGTACAACTATTTTTGCTTCCCGCGGCCTCACCGGTACTCCGTTCACACTTCCCTTTTCTGCTTCCGACCCTCCCGGTATGTCCTTCTTGCAAATGGATGACTCATCAAGGCTCGGCCCCTTTCTCATTCCTACCCCGCTAGACTTGATCATCATTACAGTTTGGGAGGCTTTCTCCTTTCCTTCTTCTACCCGTACCAACTCGATCATGTGGTCTCATGATGAGTTGGAAGTGGCTTTTGGTTGATGTTGGGCTCCATTGGAGTCTGGACCTCAATCCTGCGAGTGTCGATGAGCTCCTGGATGGCTGTTTTCAACCTCCAACACTTTTCCGTGTCGTGCCCCGGACATCCTGAGCAGTATGCACAGTTTATTGAATGGTCCAGATTCTTTGGAAGAGGTTTGGTAGCTTAGCCTCGACCGGATTTAGCAGCCCTACTTGTTTCAAACGGTGGAACAAACTGGTGTAAGACTCCCCCAAGGGAGTGAAAAGTCTTTGGCCTTGGTGCCCTGTCGCTCTTGAATGCTTGGTTCGGACGAAAGCCCGCACCCGTGGGATTTCTATAGGCTCTTGGGGGCGGGTAATTATTCTGTGGATTTGGCGCACGCCATGGTGCCTGGACGGGAGGTGGAGCATATGATTGGGCATGATGGACGGTGAAGTGAGCATCCGGTGTTGGATAGTAGTATTGCGGGTGGTTATATGGATTGTGAGAGAAATTTTGTTGGTGAGGCTATGGCGAATTATACTGGGGTGCGGGGCCTCTGTTTCTGAACCATGCTTCGGAATCGACTGCCGCGACCTCTTCTTTCCTCTTTTTTCCAAGCACTCCTCCGGTGCCACTTTGAATAGCTTGAGTGGTGGTTTTCAGTGCTGAATAACTCATGATCTTGTTAGCTTTCAGGCCTTCCTCAATCATAGCCCCCGTCTTTATCACCTCGGTGAATGACTTACCCACGGACGTCACCAGATGTCCGAAATAGGTTGGCTCCAGTGTCTGTAAGAAGTAATCCACCATCTCGTTCTCTCTCATAGGCGGATCTATCCTTGCTGCCTGTTCCCTCCAGCGAAAACCAAATTCTCTGAAACTTTCGGCGGGTTTCTTTTCTAACTTTAGCAATGATAAGCGGTCTGGGACTATTTCAAGATTGTACTGGAACTGGCCAATGAATGCTTGAGCCAAATCATCCCATGTAAACCATCTGCTGGGATCCTGCCTAGTGTACCACTCTAGTGCAGACCCCCCCAAACTCTGACCGAAGTAAGCTATTAGAATCTCGTCTCGTCCTCCGGCTCCTCGCATTTTACTACAAAAACCTCGAAGATGGGCTACTGGGTCACCATGCCCTTCGTATAAGTCAAACTTGGGCGTTTTGAACCCGGCTGGCAACTGGACATCTGGGAATGGACACAGGTCTTTGTACACGACACTGACCTGGTTGCCCAAACCATGCATATTCCTGAAGGACTGCTCCGGGCTTTTAACTTTTCGAATAACTTCCTCATGCTCCAAACTCGGGAGGTGCTTTTCCGGTTCTGCCGGGTTATCCCAGTGAGGGGTGTGTGAATGCGGTTCCGGAGCCTTAAAGGTAGGCTCAGGAGAATAACAATGATTGTCGTGGGTTTGAAAAAGCGGCTCACTGGACGAATTTTGTAAAGGAGCAGGTGGAGGTGCCACAAAAACAGGGGTAACCGGGGGAGGAGGATTTTGCCTGGCTGGTGAAACCGGGGGGATATATGGGTTTTCCCCTTGATAATAAGGATAGATTGGTGCACTGGTCGAGGGATCAATGGGCGGACGCTCTGGTGCTGGTGTAAGAGTAGGAAGGTTTGGTGATGATTGTCCCCTAGCCCAGGCTAGGTGCATCTCTGTCATTTGCTGTCTTAACCGGTCCATCTCCTCTTTCATGATTTGTATCTCTGTTTTCTCCCCATCGATACTTTTGTCTGAACTAGACATGCTTGCTGGAATTGGACCTTTTGATCCGGTATGGTAAGGGTGATCGGCCAGTATACTCTGTCAAGTCACTGCTAAACTTTCTGGAAATTGCATCAAACTTGTTAGCTCACTGAATTTAACAGGCATGTTATCGCACGTTGGATGTAATGCACCTAATCAATTAACCATTTCTACATGTATTCTTCGCATGCGTCATTCCAGCTTTTCTTTTTCTTCTTCTCTTATCCTTGAAAACTTTATTGTTATTAATCTCCCCATTTTTTTTAGCGGTGGTCGATTTTTTAGCGGTGGTCGAATCTTATGTGGATTGCCTACGTATCACGTCCCCGCGTGAATCAGATCGAGCGTAGACATAAGATATGAATGAAATGTTCATGAATTTTATTTAAACCAAACTTCAAACTTGAAACACTTGCAAAAGACAACAATGGAGAGAAACTTTTAAAAGGACAACAGACTCTAAAATAACAGACTCTTCTAAGCATGTTCCAACGCCTCGAATCTTTGCGCCCGGGGGGCGTTGTTTGGCCTTGCTGCAGTTCTTGGTGTAAGATCTTTCTGTATACTCCCCAATTCTGCCATGACTTGGTGGACACATTCCATGATTGAAGAAAAGAGGGCAGGCCGAGGTACTCGTTCGCAGTTTAAACACCTCATAGTAATGTAGTGCCCGATCTCATTGATCCCGGTTCTGATCATGTCTTTTTCTCTGAGCAGCTGCCCTATGTGTCTGTTCTTTGACCCTAATACTTGAGAGTTGCCGGAGATATGGTCCAAGAGCCTATCTATTTGTCTTTCCATCCGTGCCATCAAGTTGTGACAACGGTCTCTATCTGCCTTTAGCATCCTAGACTTGCCTGAGAGTTCGCTCTCTAAGAGTGGCATTTGCTTTTCTCAAATCAACGATGATTGCATCATAGTCTTTCTCTACTTGTTGTAGACGGAGTGCTTCTTGGTGGGCCGCTCTCTTCCATTTTGTCCGGATTGCAACCAAAGCCGCTTTTGCCTTCTCCAAGTCTTCTTGGTGTTCAAAGGCTTTCCTTTCCAAATCGTTTATTAGCATCTGATCACTCCGACTCCTCCTTGACCTCTCTGCGGCCAATTGCATCTCTCGAATTTGAGTTTGGAGTGCTTCTCTTTCCTGCTCCCAACCGGCCCTTTCCCGATCGAAGTCAGCCTGTTGTATGTCCATGGCCGCTTCCAGGATTCCTTTGTCTTCTTTTAAAGTGTTGATGCAAGATTGGAAATTTTACGCTGTCTCATGCTCAGCCTCCCTAACTCTGGCTTCTATTTCTCTCTCCCAATCGACGGCATACTTCACTGACCTTTCTGACCTTTGCTCCGGTATTGATTGGTTGTGGAACCATTCAAGATAAGCGAGACTCACTTCTCCCCGTTCTCGATCGGCAACCATTTCGTTGATGTCGGAGAGTCGACTACCGAACCATACTTTCTGTGCATAAGTCTCCTCGGGGTCTCTTCTATCACAAATTCCCATGCAAATGATCGCATATCCTCAATTGGGGCCCTTTTCTGTTCTCTTCCCAACTGCCGCATGACACGTAGCGGGGCATATGGTTGGAAACCCCTGAAACCCATTAGTATGTAGAACGGGCGGTATGTCGACATATGCATGATTTTGGCGGAAGGGAACCAATAATAATTCCAGGTAAGTTGATCTGCTCTCAAAGAGTTGAGAAGTTCTTGCCAAGTCTTCAAGTCTTCTGGAAGGTTACAACGGGCGGCTCTGTTTGTATGACAGCGACTATAATTCAGCCAATCTGCTTTGAAGTTTATCACAATTGGGTGATGATAGAGATGTTCTATAAACCACATTTGTAATAAGATATTGCAGCCTTCAAAATAGTCTTGTCCTTCTTGGCACCGAGTTAAGGCCCGGAAGATGTCTCCTAGTATCATCGGAAGAACAATGTGTTCCTCGTTGCTCTGTAGATATGAGACCACTGCAGCTAAACGGATTCTGATGCGTCCGCCACGTTCGGGAAAAACCATGGTTCCCAAAAAGCGATCATAAAAGCATAGATTCTTAAATCTCCCCAGGCGTCATAATTTAGCTGGTTAACAAATTCAACGTTTGAGAATTTCTCAAACCCTTCCTTATCACCAAATCTGTCGTAGAGATAATCCAGTGGCACCCAACCGTTCTCCAAACAACCCATGGGAACCCGCCGGAGACATAACTTTTTCAAGAAATTATTCACACCCATCTGCCTAGGAGCTGCAGGTCTCATCTTGTGCAAATCTCTTCCGAGTCCTGTGAGTCCACCCAATTCTTCCAAAGTGGGTGTCATTTCGCAATCCCGGAATCTGAACACATTGCTTGTTGAGTCCCAAAAACTCACTAAAGCTCTGATCACATTTTTGTCCGGTTTTATCATCATGATGTCCGGAAGAAACTTGAGGTGCTTGTGAACTTGATTTCTTTCCCAAGCTGAAAAACTAGTCCACCATTTACAGAGCCGATCCGGGGTTTTGTCCTGGACCATGAACATAGGTGGCATTTCGTCTCTCACCCTTTTCTGGCCGATTCGTTGCGAGGAAGTCATGCTGATCCTAGAAAAGATAAAAAATGGACTTAAGATTTTTTTTTCAAGAATTTTTTTTTATTATATAAAAACGAATCTTGTTAATACGGCCTTTCAGCACTTGAAGAAGATTTGAAGGCTGTATAACAGGATATCAGTGTGATGTCTATATTCCGTTTTGCGAAATTAGTCCTCCGGTGCCCCTTTTGAGGCGTTTGGCTATTTTTGCAAAATTTCCTAACTCTCGACTAAGAACAAAAATCCTAATTCTAATATTTTTTAATTATTGTTTTCCTTAAAAAAAATCAGTATTAGTTGAGCCCGATATGGGTTGCCTACGTATCTCATGTTTGGTGAGAATCAAACTTGCGTAGTTCGAAAATAAAAGAACTAAATCATTTTAAGGAAAGAAAACAAACTATTTTTAAACAGCATTTCTAAAACAAAGAAATCATTTTTGCATTTTTTTTCAAAATCATTTTCAAAGAAACTAAACTATTAAAATTAGGAAAATTTATTTGGAAATTTTTGCATTTTTTTCAAATTTTATTTTTTAAAGAACTAATTATTTTCGTAAAATTAAGGAAATTTATTTGGAATTTTTTTTTGCGTTTTTGCATTTTTTTTTCAAAATTATTTTCAAAGAAACTAAACTATTAAAATTAGGAAAATTTATTTGGAAATTTTTGCATTTTTTTCAAATTTTATTTTTTAAAGAACTAATTATTTTCGTAAAATTAAGAAAATTTATTTGGAATTTTTTTTGCGTTTTTTTTTTCAGAATTTATTTTCAAAGAACTAACTATTTTCCATAAAACTATTTTGACTATATACCCTGACGTTTTCCACTTCTTCCTCTCTTTTAACAAACCGGTCAGCATGTAAGATCGAAATAAATGCACACAGAAAGATGCAACAAGTTGGTCTTTTTGTTTCAGGTACACCTGTCCTAGACAGGCCCAACCCCTGTGTTGAGCCTCCTAAGTCAAATATGCACATGATGCAAATAAACGTTCCTATCGGGGATCCGGCATAAGGTTTTGTTATTCTAAGTCATCATCCTGTTGGAAAAGTGTCTAGACCGGCTTTAACTCGAGCGGACAACTCGAGCCGAAGAGTGTCAGTGCACCGGTAGCATGGCTTTCCGGCTTAATTGACAAAACTCTCCGCCTAAACATGTGTGACTACAAAATCCTTCACCGGGTGCCAAGCACCACAAGTATCTTGAGAAAAACGGGCTATGTCCAGCAAATGGCCGGTATTATATTTCAAAAGACTCAGAAGAGAAGAAGAAAAAAAAATGGGTATCGGCACAATTTATATACAGTTTCACAAAATATCAAAGCGGTAAAGCGACATTTAGCATATCAAATATAAACATGTAATAAAATCGGATAATAAATAAGCCAAATAAAATAATTATTCAAAGCTCGAATTCTTAAACCCTGAACCAGTGGTTCTGGGTTTGTTCCCCAGCAGAGTCGCCAGAGCTGTCACACCTCCTTTTGGCGCGCCCCCACCCGGAGGTAGATGCGCGAGGGAGTTTTTCCAATTTAAGTGACAATATTCGAAACGGGATTATTCTATTTATTTCAGAGTCGCCACTTGGAATAAATTAAGGTGTCCCAAGTCACCGATTTATTTAAATCCCGAATCGAGGAAATTTCGACTTTCCAAATGAAGTCTGCGAACCAGAAATTCTAAGTAAGGAATTCTGTTGACCCGAGGGAAGGTGTTAGGCACCCCCGGATCCCGCGGTTCTAGCGCGGTCGCTTCAATTATTATAAATGGCTAAAAATACCTGATTTTATACATGTTTATACATTATATGCTCTAATTAACCTTTTAAAAACCGCTCTATTAATTTGAAATCATGCCAAAAAAAAAATCGATTATAACATAGATTCGGACTTTGACAGATAGGTGAATTATGCCGATCAAAACCATTGTAAAAAATAAACCAAAAAAAAATCAATTTACTTAACAGTGTATCTCTTAAAATTATTTCTAATTAAAGAATCATACCAAATGATATATTATTTCCTAGCTTTTTGATTTATGGCCGGAGATTAAATGACAAGATATAAACTAACGGAAAATTGATCAAAATATGCGAAATAGAAATAATTCAAATTGATCCGATTATTAAAAGTAAAATTGTTTACTATCCTTAATCCGATGTTAATTAGCGAAAGCAAAACTATGCGATTAAAATCGATCTAACATTGGCATCTAAAAAACGGGTTAACTTATCTTGTCTACTTAAGTATAAATAGCTTTCAAGGGAAAATCAAATGAAGAAATTCAAAAAAAAATGATTCAAAATACCTTGCACTAATAATTAACATCAATCAAATTAACACCTTAAACATGCTTAAGTTACTTGATTTTTAACAAATTATCAATTTAACATATCAAGAAAAATCTCAATCCGTATTGGATAGTTTTACTTACATGGATCTAAATATATATATTAACAAAAATAGAAACTAGTAAAACATAACGAAAACTAAATGATATTCTAAAATAAATCAAGATTACAATACAAGCCTAACGGATTTTATTTCGAATTATTCACAACGAAAGTAAGAACTAAATAGACATACATAACTGTGTGCGCTCTTAAACTCTTAATGCTTAACAGTGCAATCCTTAATACAACTAACACCCCCCAATTTAATGGATATCTAACAAGATCATTCATATGATGGCTTCGCGGCAATATTCAAAACATGCTTTCATTTTATTTCTAGTAAAAGCAGTAGACAATCCAAAGATGTGTACCTGGAAATTCAAAAGCAAAAGAGGGAGTGAGTGACTTGTTCGGCAGTGAACAAGAACAACAAGATAACAGCGGCGGCAGCAAGAATCCAGCAAGAATAACCGACGGGAATTGACCAAAAACTTAATTCAAATAAACCACGAATAGTGCGAAACCAGTAGAAACAAAAACAAACCAAAACAACCTTGACAAAACCAATTGGTATGGAATCTTTATTCAAACAAAACAAATTCAAACAGATTCTCAATATGTGTTTCCTTGAAAATTTGTTTCAAAAATGTATAAGAGAAAAGGGAATTCTATTCTTTCGAGAATGTGAGTCTATTTATTTTTCCAGGATGCTTCTCTCTATTTTCCTATTGTTTCCAATGGGCGTTTCTCTGTTGTTTTGATTTTCCAGTGTATGTAGTGTTTCCAGAGAGTGTTTGTGAAGCAGTCTATGAGTGCTGGTCTGTATTTTCCAGAGAGTATTTGTGAATCTCTCTGTTTTCTTTCTGTATTCAGTGAGGGTGAGTAATTTCCAGAGAGTATATCTATTTTTTGTGTGTCCTTGTGTATGTGTTTTCTTCTCCTTTTATAGATCAAAACAGACCCCCCTCTTTTCTAAAGTGTTCCAGCTTTCCCCATGTTATTCCCTTAGCCTATGTGAACCCCCTTAACCCTTTTCATCATTCCTCCCTGCTGTTTTTCTTTTAAAAATATTCAATGTCTTTTAAACTGATGCTGGCAGCCCACTTTTATCATCATTCCATGTTATCTTCTCTTTACAACTCTTAGGGGCACTCACAATGTATTAATTGAGATGTTCCTCGGTACTTACTGGACAGAACAATTAAACTAGCCTTTTTAGAAAAATTTGAACTCTAAATTGTAAACGCGTGATTTTTGACCCTCCCCGAGATTTTTTATATTTTTAGCGTAAAATATTTAGTTAATTTTAATATAGCTATTTTAGCTAAATTTGACTCTTTTACTTTATTTTTACCTCAAAATGAAAAATAACAAAAATATGGTTTTATTAATGTTTCGTAGTCATTTTAAACTTGAAAAATACAAAAATAGTACTTTATATTTTTTATCTTTTTATAAAAAACGAAAATAATAAAAAAATAGTTTCATTAATATTTTGTAGTTATTTTAAACTTGAAAAATATAAAAATAGTACTTTTATATTTTTATCTTTTTATAAAAACGAAAATAATAAAAAAATAGTTTCATAAATATTTTGTAGTTATTTTAAACTTGAAAAATATAAAAAATAGTTTTATTTTAATTATAAGTATTATAGTTATTTTGATTACCTAGGATTAATTAAATAACACCATTCTCGGTTTCGGGCGAAGAATAATATTCGGGTTCAAACTACCCGATTTTATAATTTTCGGACATAGCCCATAATAATCCGAGCCCACCACACGTGGGGGGACACACATGGGGGACACGGACAGAACACGAGGAAGACCCATCACTATTGGGTACCCAACCCCACGTGAGACCCATCATTTTGGTCTTGATATATTTGAAATACAATAGAATATATAGGGGAGAAAGAGACTACAGTGGGGGGGCTGGAAGAGAGAATGAGAGATAGGGGCTAGAGAGAGAAAAAAAAAGAAAAAGAAAAGAAAAGATGCTACAGTGATTCATGATTCTGAAAAAAAACAAGACAAAGAAGAGACTATTCACTATCTTCTTCATCGAGGAACTGAAGAGAACGGACCACTATTGATTCATCTAAAACGGAAAAAAAAATGCTCCACCCTCTCATCGTCGAGCCTCCCGTCGACCAGCACTGCTTGACCAAACGTCCCTCCATTCCCGACGTCAACCTCCCGCGAACCAGACCCCATTGACGTCGACGTTCCCCAGTTCTGCTTTGACGAGCAGCAACTGCTGCATCGTCGCACTCCAAATGACCACTCGTTCTTCTCCTCATCACCACTCCTCATCCTCACCATAGCTGGCTGGAGTTTTGAAAAACAGTAACGATAGGTGGAGGACAAGCGAGGCGGCTCGGTTAAAGTTCGACGAGGTTCCGTCAAAGGTCGTCGGCGAGGTCCCTTCCGTGGTCGTCGGCAAATATTCCGGTCGAAAAGTTCTATAGTCCTCAAGTTGTTTTTACCCTTTGCGCTGTTGAAACGGGTTCTTTCTTCTCAAACGACAGGTACACTGCCTCAAAGTGTTTAAGTTTACTTTTTTCCTTATATGTATATCGAGTGTCAGTGTATTTGCATACTTGAAATTTTGAATGTACAACTTAAAGTTGTTAAAATGGAACAATTTGTTACTCAAACGGAACAACGACTAGCCTGATGAGGTGGTTGCTTTGCTGTGGAAGATTTGGATAGAATTTTACATCTATTATCACATGAGGACCTTTTAACTGGGTCAGAAAGAATCATACTTGTTTTTTCACAATTAGCTTGAAAGATGCCTCTGCACCAGGAAACTTATACTCATGATTTGAATAGATCCTTTCTTTCGTGTCTCTTGTTAAAAGTATAGATGTATTATTTATAAGTAAAAAGGCTAGTACAATAGTTTGTAAAAATTGAACAGAAAATGCAAAAGGGGAATAGACAAATAATAAGAAGTGGACAATAACTTACTAAATGTCCATTGTCAGTGGAGGTGGCGTGAATGTCAGGGGTTTCTTTCTGATTTGCGTGTAACTACAGTACATTGCTTATGAATACTTGATCCTTGTTTCTATTTTAGTATCATATTTATTTTGCCTTAGTTGTTTGTACACGTAGAAAGCATTTCCTGTTTTTGCCTTTAGTTTAATTGTCATCATGATGGTGACATTTTGAATTAAGTAATTTAGTGTTTGTTGTTTGTCGTCATTTTGGTTGGTGGAAATTTGAGGGGCATGACAGCACTTGGGCCACGTCGACTTTAAGGTTTGCCCTTTAATAAAATGACGGGATGAGCCTCGCCAAATAAAAATACAAAATACGGGGCCCCCGATAGATGATTATTACAACTTCTTAGACTTCGAGATGGGCCGCTTAGCAAATTTCACGGACTTTCCAAAAGATAAAAAAATGTTAGACTCTTTAGACGCGATTTTAATAAAATTACATTCCTAAATTCGGGTGCACATTTATGTGACCCAAATCTAAATCTCAACGAAGTCGAAATGTGTCAAAAGCCACGGGTGCACTGGTGTGACGTGGTTCGAGATTACATTTTCACGACGTTGCAATTCTTCTTTTAAAATAAATGTACAATAAAAACAGATTACTAATAAAAGGCACATAGGCTAGAACATATTTTGAAATCAGATAAAATCAAATACAACAGTTGAGCGACCGTGCTAGAACCATGGAATCCGGGAATGCCTAACACCTTCTCTCGGATTAACAGAATTCCTTACTTAGATTTTTGGTTCGCATACTATTACAGAGTCATAATTTCCTCGGTTCGGGATTCAACCGGTGACTTGGGACACCATAAATCTCCCAAGTGGCGACTCTGAATTAATTAAATAAATCCCGTTTCGATTGTCCTTTAATTGGAAAAACTCCCTGGCGCCCTCGCGGGTGCGTAAAAAGGAGGTGTGACAGCTCTGGCGACTCTGCTGGGGATGTTGAACCTTTGAACTTCGGTTCGGGGTCTAAGAATTCGAGCTCATTTAAATTGTTGTTTTGTCTATATCTGATTTTATTACATGTTTAATTAATGTGCTACATGTCTACCGCTTTGATACTAGTTGCACTGTATATACAAATTGCTATATGTTTGCCGCTTTGATATTGCGTGAACTGTGTACAAAACTGTGCCGAAAACCCGTCTCTTCTTACCCCCGGGGATGTGCTTACTGGTTGAGACTCCCCTTTCTGTTAGTGTCAATACCAAAATAAGAAAAGAGGCAGGATAAGTTACAAAGCCGGACGATCCCGCGGGTCCCCGGTACGTAGCTCCCTCCTCAAATCCGAGTTGTCCGCTTGGGTACACGGTCTAGATCATGCACCGAGGTATTGAACTTAGAATAACATAACTGCATACCGGATCCCTAGTAGGAAACGCTTATTTGCATCACGTTGCATTTGACTTAGGGGACTCAACACAGGGGTTGGGTCCGTCTAGGACAGGTGACCCGTTAATCAAAGACCGAGCATATTATATGTTACATTTATTTGTCTTGTATTATTATGTTGATTGGTTAAATTCCTGAAAACAAAAAGAAAGAAATTTGGAACAGAAAAGTATTAAAATATTGACAAAACGCAGTCGAAAATTTGAAAAGAAAAATTTGAAAAATGGGAAGAGCAATTTTGTTGAAATAATTGGTCATAAAATAATCTGACCGAACTACGCAGGTTTGATTCTCACCACTAGGTGAGATACGTAGGCAACCCTCATCGGGTTCAACCACCCCTTTAAAAAAATCAAAAAAAATGTGTGTGTTTAATTTTGTCAATAAATCGAAGTGACGCTTGTTTTTGAAAATAGCCGAATGTTCCGAAAGGACACCGGAAGGTTGTTTTTTTGCAAAAATAGCCACTTTGAATCATTTTTAATAATTTGCGGGCACAACCTTGAAATATTCCTTGTGGAAATATTGCAAGGCCATAGCCGCAAAATCAAGTCCGGGTTCACACCCTTTTTGCAAAAATAACCAAAAATGTCAAAACTTTTATTTTGTTATAAATAAGTCGGGTAATGCTATTCTTGCTTAAAATAAGCCGAATGTCCCTTAAAAGGACGTCGGAAGGCCGTTTTTGCAAAAATAGCCACTTTGAGTCATTTGTAAATAATTTTGGACACGGCCTGGAAATATTCCCTCGCGGAAATGCGAAAGGATGTATCCGCAAAAAATCAAGTTTTGAGTCATTACTCAACTTTATAAAATAACCACTTTATCAAATAAGCCATTACATGGCCGAGTTTTGCTGAAATAGCCACATTTTTGCATTTTTAACTTCCTTAGTCTTGTGTTGGCCTGTGTCGGTGCCGAACGATGCCCCATGAGCCACACGATAAAAAAAAAATTTCTTGAATTTGCATCTTCTTAAATAAAATTTTGCAAAAAGAGCCACTTCGTCCAAATAAGCCATTACATGGCCAATTTATGAAAAATAGTCTTGTGTTGGTTTATGGTGATGCCGAACGATGCCCCGTGAGCCACAAGATAAAAAAAAATTCAAGTTTATCTTTCTTAAATAAATTTTTCAAAAATAGTCATTTTGTCAAATAAGCCATTATGTGGCCAATTTTGTAGAAACAGTCATAATTGACACCAAAAAAAATATTCTTTTTCTTGTAGAAATCTCCTACACAAGTTTGTAGTTAGAGTCGGCTTCTATAATTTTCCTTCAAAGAAAAAAAATCAAAAAGAAAAATCAAATAAACATCTCTTTATTTCTTGCATTAATTTGCAAGAACTACGCTCGGTCCGATTCATGCGGGGTCATGATACGTAGGCAATCTCCATAAGATTCGACCACAACTGTATATGTATATATATATATATAAAAAAAAGTAAAAAAAAAAATTGATAAGGACTGACTGAGTCCATTCTAACATGTTTTGTCTTGAATTGTAAAGTAAGTAGATGGTGGTTGGTTTGTGACAAGCGGACAACGCGAGATCCCCGAAAGATGGTACAGGAGGAAATAACCCAAAGATTGGAAAGCTTAGAACAGCGGTTGAAAAATACGCACGGGTTGGCAGGTCAAAAGAGTGTTGCTTTCAAAGATCTATGTTTGTTTCCCGATGTCCACTTGCCACTTGGTTTCAAGATTCCCAAATTTGAAAAGTACGATGGACATGGACATCCCATAGCCCATTTGAAAAGGTATTGCAATCAACTAAGGAGTCTGGGAAGAAATGAAGAATTGTTAATAGCTTACTTTGGGGAAAGCCTTACAGGAGTAGCCGCTGAATGGTTTTGGGATCAAGATGCATCTCGCTGGCACGTCTGGAACGACATGGCACAGGCCTTTGTCAAACAATTCCGATACAATATTGACATTGCCCCAGACCGCATTTTCCTTTCAAATCTGAAGAAGAAATCAAGTGAAAGTTTCAGGGAATATGCCCTTAAATGGAGAGAGCAAGCGGCTCGTGCTGAGCCACCCATGGATGACCATGAGTTAATCATTGTCTTCCTTCAGGCTCAAGAGCCGGATTATTTTCAGAACATGATGTCTGCGGTTGGTCAATCCTTCCTGGATGTAATCAAAATGGGAGAAATGGTAGAGAACGGTCTTAAGACAGCAGAATTATAAGTCAAGCGGCTCTCAAGGCTGCAGCTCAGGCTGTCCAATTTGAATCTAGTGACACGAATGAGAGGGATGAAGAAGTCATGAAGATATCAGGGTCAAGAAAAGGTTCCAGAAGAACACCTCGATGGTATGCGATGCCTCGACAAGTTTTCCATAATTCCCCCGAGCATCACTATCCACCTCCGAACCCACCATACTCAGTTGATCCACCCCAGTACGTTATTCAGCCATCAAATCATCCAAGAAAGCGAGCACGGGCATCACAAAATCTCTACCAGCCTCTGCAAAATTTACAAATACCTTATAACCCACTTCCAAACCAAGGGTATAGAAGGGAACCGAAGTTGAAGGATAATTTCACACCAATAGGAGTTTCCTATGCAAGCTTATTTGAGAAGTTAAAACAATAGGACATGATTGCACCCATCCCTCCAAATCATGTGGACCCACGTGCAAGGAGCTTTGACCTATCTAAAAGGTGTGAATATCATTCCCATGCCCAGGGGCACAACATGGAAAGTTGTCGGGATTTGAAAAGGGAAATAGAAAGAATGATCCAAGAAAGATTGATTGTGATTCATAACAGTGACACCCAGAATATCGTGCTGAATCCGTTACCTGCACCTGATGATACACACTTTCTGGCGGTGATGCCTGGTGGCACGGAATATGAGAATCCACTCGGGAATTTGCCGACTGAAATGAGAGAAGGCCCTAGTGGTTCTGATAATCAAATTCGTGGCTAAATGTCAGGCTTATCAATTGGAGAGTCATTTATGGTGGCTTATTTTGTTGTCATTTCTATTTGTCCGAGTTATTTCAGAATGGTAATCCGAATGTTGTTTTGTGGCTCAAACCTTTTATCCTTGTATTTTTCTTTTGATCATAGTGTCTCATCTAAAGGGGTCTAGGTTCGTTCTAAGTATGGTACCCCAATTTTGTATTTTTTGGTTGTTCGAGTCGTTGTTTTATCGGTTAATGCAATGACCTATTTTATATATTTCTAGACATTTTCTGTTATTTAGTCATCTCCTTCCTATAGTTCTTTTTCTGCTAGCTCTAGTGACATGACGTGCGCGCATAGTTCTGGCCCCGATCTTAAAAGTTAATCACAAAACCATTGGGAGGTGATCGAGATATTTAAATGAAGTAAGAACGGTTTGAGATTATTCGAAACCCGAGTCATGAGAAACTGGGGCAAGTAAAAGAAAACCGTTAAAGGCAAGCTGCCAAAATTGACATGGGGTCGTTCATAATAATGAAAATGAGAGTGTTGCCCAACAGTGCTTTAAAGATATGACGAATATTAATTGTGTTGTTTACACTTGGCATGTTTTGAAGATTGGAATGACGAAGGCATTTTGTTCCGCTATCCAAACACTTTATCCATCGTCAACCCTTCGAGCCTCATTTTGATTTCTTTCATACCCCTCATTCGGAATCGGTACCAAAATTAGAAACACAAATGGGGAAGATAAAGAAAGAAAAAGAGAAAAAGAAAACAACGAAAACAACCAAAAAAAACAACCAAAAAAAAATGAAAAATGAAAAGGAAAAACTAGAAAAACAAGGAATTGGGAACTACGTTTGACCTGATTCCTCAAAGAGGATACGTAGGCGCTTCACAGCTCGGTCATAGTGTAAATAAAGAAATAAAAATCCCCAAGCTAGAAACTGGGGCAACAAAATTTGTGTTTATAAAGGAAGATGTAGACTCCGAAGGTTGTAATTTTGAACCCATTTTGTTTTGTTTCGAGCCTTTAATACCATTTCTTTCTAGCCTTATCCAAATCCACATTACGGTCCAAAGAAAGACCTTTTGACCAATCTTTAAAAGAGGCCAAGTCGGGCAAATGAGAGAAGTCTTATCAGAACATAACACTCTGATTCCCATCAGAAAAGACTCGGATCCGCAGCAGAAGAAATATGAGAGAATCTTAGCAGTAGCACCACCAATCCCCAGCGGAAAAGTAACACAAATGAGAGAGTCTTAGCGGTGAAAACCTTCACAGGCACCATAAGGCGATGAAAGCTGAGAGAAAACCGAAATGAGAGAGGCTTGGTAGTGAAAACCCCTCGGGCACTACAAGTCGAACGAAGGTTGGAAATGAGATGGGAAAGCCCCAGGAGAAGATTACAAAAGGCGGTTTAACGACGGAGGATAGTTTATATGTGCATGTCATGTCCATTAGAGTTGGTATCCACGTTTGATAGGGTTATTTTATAATTTTTCTTTTTAGAGAGTCATCCTCGTTTTTTTTCTTTTATTCTGTTTCCTTTTATCTTTCTCCTTTCATAAAAAATTCCCCAATAGAGTCTGTTTGTAAGAAATGACTTCAAAATTATGCAAGACGGAATTTGATTGGAACACCCAAGTGGTATAAGTGAGGAGGGATTAAGCGCAAAGCTAGTGTCCAGAAGGATATTCCCCAGCAATAGGAAATCGACAAAGGGGTGGATCGGTGTGAAAAAGGATATCTCAATAAAGGTTAATGACCTCGAGGCCAAGGCCAATGAGACCTAAAGGTCGGGAAATGCCCATTCCTTAGATATGCCGCCAAAGAAGGGGAGATATCCCCAGCAAAAAGGTATTTTCAGTGACAAGGGTGAACAAAGAAAATGGTTCACCAGTAAAACATGCAAGGTCTTCACGAAGGGTCACTATTATAGGAATTCGGGTGGTCAGTGGAAAACCACGTGGAAATGTTCGCGAATAAAGAGTCGTCAAGGAAGGCGGGGAAGCAAGAAAGGAGAAAACTATCCCCAGCATGAATATCATCAAATGATAATATCCCCGGCAGGGTCTGACAATGAAACGCAGAGCAGGGAAAGAAGAGGAGAACCATCCCCAGCAAGAGCACCACAACCAGCCACCACATTTTAAAACTAACTAATTTTTCTTTGATTTGAAACAGGAAGAAGAGGGGTTGTTGGCAGAAAAGCATGCCACGAAGAAGATTCTCAAACTGGGGCAGAAAATTTTCTCCCGTTGCAAAAATTTTCTCGAAACCAAATACCCGGTTGGGGAAAGAAGCCGGATAATGCGAGGAAATGATCTTTGAACCCGATTATCCCCAGCAGCTTTGAAAGAAAGAAAACAACAAGCTGTGATAGAGGAAATTATACCCCCAGCAGACAGGACAAAACGAGGAAGCTTGCGTTCAGAAAGGCAAGAGGCCGGTATCATCCCCAGCAGTTCTCGAAAAAATGAAACACTGATTTCGAGATTTCCCCGGCAACATTATATCCTACAAGTTTTTCAAGGGAGCAAAATGCGAGTCCCGAAGGAGGTTTGGAAAGAGGAAAAAGGAAAAGGGGTCCCCCGACAGGACAATCCTCAGCTAATGACATTTCAATCCCCCGCGATCCCGGGAGAGAATAAAAGGTTTTGAAGGAAGTAGAAAAGGAGGAAATAGAGAAGATTTTCCCAGCAGCATCATCCCCGGCAGGTAAGTAAACAATTCCAAAGATATCCCCAGCAGTCAAGGGAGAAATAACACGACCTAGGAGGAAAGCAATTCCGAAACAAGGTAATTTAGAAGAAAGGATGGGATGTAGTTAGTGAGTTGATGTTGAAGTCAGGGAGCCCGCCTGAAGAATGGAGTGGCGATTTATCTTGAAGTGGCAGTTGAAGTCAGGAAGCCCGCCCGAAGAATGGAGTGGCGATTTATTTTAAAGTGGCAGTTGAAGTCAGGGAGCTCGCCTGAAGAATGGAGTGGCGATTTAGTTTTGAAGTTATAGTTGAAGTCAGGGAGCCCGCCTGAAGAATGGAGTGGCGATTTAGTTTTGAAGTGCAGTTGAAGTTAGGGAGCCCGCCCGAAGAATGGAGTGGCGATTTAGTTGAAGTTATAGTTGAAGTCAGGGAGCCCGCCTGAAGAATGGAGTGGCGATTCAGTTTAGAGTTGTAGTTGAAGTCAGGAAGCCCACCTGAAGAATGGAGTGGCGATTTAGTTTTGAAGTTGTAGTTAAAGTCAGGGAGCCCGCCTGAAGAATAGAGTGGCGATTTAGTTTTGAAGTTATAGTTGAAGTCAGGGAGCCCGCCTGAAGAATGGAGTGGCGATTTAGTTTTGAAGTGCAGTTGAAGTTAGGGAGCCCGCCCGAAGAATGGAGTGGCGATTTAGTTGAAGTTATAGTTGAAGTCAGGGAGCCCGCCTGAAGAATGGAGTGGCGATTTAGTTTCGAAGTTGTAGTTGAAGTTAGGGAGCCCGCCTGAAGAATGGAGTGGCGATTTAGTTTTGAAGTGCAGTTGAAGTCAGGGAGCCCGCCTGAAGAATGGAGTGGCGATTTAGTTTTTGAAGTTATAGTTAAAGATAATTTAATAGGAAGTGAAAAACAACAATTAGAGGTTTTAGATGAAAGCAACAAGAAAAATGGAGCAACAATTGGAAGATTTTAAGTAAGGCAGCAATTTAGACCTAGTCTGAGGAATTATCTCCTAGCGTCAAAATCTTAGTCTGATGAATCTTTCTCCTAAGACATCAAAATCTTAGTCCGATGAATCTTTCTCCTAAGATATCAAAATCTCAGTCTGATGAATCTTTCTCCTGAGATCACAACAATTTAGACCTAGTCTGAGGAATTATCTCCTAGCGTCAAAGTCTTAGTCTGATGAATCTTTCTCCTAAGACATCAAAATCTCAGTCCGATGAATTTTTCTCCTAGCGTCAAAATCTTAGTCCGATGAATCTTTCTCCTAAGATATCAAAATCTCAGTCTGATGAATCTTTCTCCTGAGATCACAATAATTTAGACCTAGTCTGATGAATTATCTCCTAGCGTCAAAATCTTAGTCCGATGAATCTTTCTCCTAAGATATCAAAATCTTAGTTTGATGAATCTTTCTCCTAAGATCACAATGATTTAGACCTAGTCTGACGAATTATCTCCTAGCGTCAAAGTCTTAGTCTAATGATTCTTTCTCCTAAGACGTCAAAATCTCAGTCCGATGAATCTTTCTCCTGAGATGGTAATCATTCGATCTATACATTTCAAGTTTTGGTAATCAGGTGCCCACTTGAAGAATGGAGTGGCAATTTATTTTCGAAGTTTGTTGGTGAAGTCAGGTGCCCGCCTGAAGAATGGAATGGCGATTTATGATCAGAGTTTGTCGTTAAAGTCAGAAGCCCGCCAGAAAAGCAGAACGACGTCTCAGTTTCCAAGTTTTGATAAGGATAGTGAATAATCGAAAAGTGACAGAGTGTAACGGAAATCCCCAGCATGAATCAGAAGGAAGGCAACAAGGATAAGAAAAGATAGATTCAGACTTCGAAGGAGAATAGCTCGAAGATCACAAGTAAGGGAAATCATTTCGGAGTGCAATGCAAGTTAGCAACAAAAGAAGCTTGCGACCAGAATGCGAGTCAACGATCCGAGATGATCAACAGAAGATAGTCACAATGAAAAAAACAGGCAAGGAGTTAATCCAAGTGCAGAAGTTGATGAAAGATGTGGTATGCTCAAGACATGGCCGATGTCACAAGCACTGTATACCTGGTCTTGATTCGAAAAGCAGCACCTGTAACTAGCAAGTATCAAGGTTCAAATTTAGAGTCCGCATGAAGCACCAACCAATACTCAAGATCAAGCTTCGGAAGACTTATAGATAGGAATCTTGTAACTAGTAGCTGATAGGCTTAGTTAGTCTTTCTCATGTTTTGATTTTTGATGTAATAGCAGGACCACGGACCGGAGCTTCGATGGAACAGAACCTCGACGGAACGACACCTCGACTGGCTCTCCACCTCGGTATACCCCTTCCTCACTCACTTTCGAACTACACGTGGCCCGATTCCTTTATAGCCAAGGATATGTAGGCAGCTCAGATACAAGGGCTCGGTCACATTCCTCTTCTTTTAGTTTAGTCCCTCCGAATAAGGGTCGGGTCAAAAACACTTGTCTAGTCGTTCTTTGTCTGAAAACTCTTTGTGTTTTCAGTCAAAGAGGGGCAGCTGTAAACGCGTGATTTTTGACCCTCCCCGAGATTTTTTATATTTTTAGCGTAAAATATTTAGTTAATTTTAATATAGCTATTTTAGCTAAATTTGACTCTTTTACTTTATTTTTACCTCAAAATGAAAAATAACAAAAATATGGTTTTATTAATGTTTCGTAGTCATTTTAAACTTGAAAAATACAAAAATAGTACTTTATATTTTTTATCTTTTTATAAAAAACGAAAATAATAAAAAAATAGTTTCATTAATATTTTGTAGTTATTTTAAACTTGAAAAATATAAAAATAGTACTTTTATATTTTTATCTTTTTATAAAAACGAAAATAATAAAAAAATAGTTTCATAAATATTTTGTAGTTATTTTAAACTTGAAAAATATAAAAAATAGTTTTATTTTAATTATAAGTATTATAGTTATTTTGATTACCTAGGATTAATTAAATAACACCATTCTCGGTTCCGGGCGAAGAATAATATTCGGGTTCAAACTACCCGGTTTTATAATTTTCGGACATAGCCCATAATAATCCGAGCCCACCACACGTGGGGGACACACATGGGGGACACGGACAGAACACGAGGAAGACCCATCACTATTGGGTACCCAACCCCACGTGAGACCCATCATTTTGGTCTTGATATATTTGAAATACAATAGAATATAGAGGATAAGAGACTACAGTGGAGGGTTTTTAAAAGGGAGAACTCTGAGAGAAAGAGAAGGAGGCGGAACTTCAAGTCTCTTCCAATTATGAAAAAAAAACAAGACAAAGAAGAGACTATTCACTATCTTCTTCATCGAGGAACTGAAGAGAACGGACCACTATTGATTCATCTAAAACGGAAAAAAAAATGCTCCACCCTCTCATCGTCGAGCCTCCCGTCGACCAGCACTGCTTGACCAAACGTCCCTCCATTCCCGACGTCAACCTCCCGCGAACCAGACCCCATTGACGTCGACGTTCCCCAGTTCTGCTTTGACGAGCAGCAGCTGCTGCATCGTCGCACTCCAAATGACCACTCGTTCTTCTCCTCATCACCACTCCTCATCCTCACCATAGCTGGCTGGAGTTTTGAAAAACAGTAACGATAGGTGGAGGACAAGCGAGGCGGCTCGGTTAAAGTTCGACGAGGTTCCGTCAAAGGTCGTCGGCGAGGTCCCTTCCGTGGTCGTCGGCAAATATTCCGGTCGAAAAGTTCTATAGTCCTCAAGTTGTTTTTACCCTTTGCGCTGTTGAAACGGGTTCTTTCTTCTCAAACGACAGGTACACTGCCTCAAAGTGTTTAAGTTTACTTTTTTCCTTATATGTATATCGAGTGTCAGTGTATTTGCATACTTGAAATTTTGAATGTACAACTTAAAGTTGTTAAAATGGAACAATTTGTTACTCAAACGGAACAACGACTAGCCTGATGAGGTGGTTGCTTTGCTGTGGAAGATTTGGATAGAATTTTACATCTATTATCACATGAGGACCTTTTAACTGGGTCAGAAAGAATCATACTTGTTTTTTCACAATTAGCTTGAAAGATGCCTCTGCACCAGGAAACTTATACTCATGATTTGAATAGATCCTTTCTTTCGTGTCTCTTGTTAAAAGTATAGATGTATTATTTATAAGTAAAAAGGCTAGTACAATAGTTTGTAAAAATTGAACAGAAAATGCAAAAGGGGAATAGACAAATAATAAGAAGTGGACAATAACTTACTAAATGTCCATTGTCAGTGGAGGTGGCGTGAATGTCAGGGGTTTCTTTCTGATTTGCGTGTAACTACAGTACATTGCTTATGAATACTTGATCCTTGTTTCTATTTTAGTATCATATTTATTTTGCCTTAGTTGTTTGTACACGTAGAAAGCATTTCCTGTTTTTGCCTTTAGTTTAATTGTCATCATGATGGTGACATTTTGAATTAAGTAATTTAGTGTTTGTTGTTTGTCGTCATTTTGGTTGGTGGAAATTTGAGGGGCATGACAGCACTTGGGCCACGTCGACTTTAAGGTTTGCCCTTTAATAAAATGACGGGACGAGCCTCGCCAAATAAAAATACAAAATACGGGGCCCTCGATAGATGATTATTACAACTTCTTAGACTTCGAGATGGGCCGCTTAGCAAATTTCACGGACTTTCCAAAAGATAAAAAAATGTTAGACTCTTTAGACGCGATTTTAATAAAATTACATTCCTAAATTCGGGTGCACATTTATGTGACCCAAATCTAAATCTCAACGAAGTCGAAATGTGTCAAAAGCCACGGGTGCACTGGTGTGACGTGGTTCGAGATTACATTTTCACGACGTTGCAATTCTTCTTTTAAAATAAATGTACAATAAAAACAGATTACTAATAAAAGGCACATAGGCTAGAACATATTTTGAAATCAGATAAAATCAAATACAACAGTTGAGCGACCGTGCTAGAACCATGGAATCCGGGAATGCCTAACACCTTCTCTCGGATTAACAGAATTCCTTACTTAGATTTTTGGTTCGCATACTATTACAGAGTCATAATTTCCTCGGTTCGGGATTCAACCGGTGACTTGGGACACCATAAATCTCCCAAGTGGCGACTCTAAATTAATTAAATAAATCCCGTTTCGATTGTCCTTTAATTGGAAAAACTCCCTCGCGCCCTCGCGTGTGCGGAAAAAGGAGGTGTGACATAAATTACCCCTGGAATCCCTGTGTTATTTAACACACTGTGAAGTCTGATCTTAACATCATCAAACAGTCACAACAACAAACAAACAACAAACACAAAGCTTTCAAACACCTCTAATCCAAAGTCACAAGAAACTCCAAATTTCTTGATTCAATTACTGTCTTAATGTGCTAACAAACATACTCAGAAAACTAATCGTCAAACATTCGATTAAACGATTACGGCATGTACATTTGATATCCAAACAATTGCAAAAGCAGTGAACCAAGAATTCTCGGCCAAGTGCCGGGGAATACGAAGCTAATTGTTCGACGACGCTAATCGACGCGAACACGTATTCGACAACATTGGTAATCAAATAGACAAAACAGAATCTTAGAATTGACAACCACCAAAACAGTATTCTCGGCCAAAGAAGAGAGAAAGAAAAAAAAAGAATACGAAGCTAACTCATCGACGACGCTAATTGACGCGAACACGTATTTGACAACATTCGATTAGCCGATTACGATATATGTAATCGATAACCAAAGCCGACAAGCAGTGATCACACAAATTTTGGATAGCACTTTGTAAATTCAACATCAAACAACTTAACGATATTAACAACGAATCGAATTCGACTCACAATTACCCGTTAACAACGAAGAATAACAACTAACAGATCGACCAAATAAAAGGTCCCAAAGAGATGAGGAGAGAAAAGAAAATGGCATCCGAATCTCAACGATATCAACAACAATCGAGAACTACTAAAGGGACGAGTATAATTAAACAAAACAGAGAAGAAAACAAATACCTTTGAAGAAGAAAGGGCTCGGCCGACTTGGGTCTTTGCATTCGGGGTCGAAAAGACTTTAATTGAAATGTTTTTTAAGTAAAAACAATCCAATTAAGGTCTATTAGACCCCAATTTAATGAAATCCGGCAAATTACATCTCTTTTTGGTTTTTAGGGTTCTTGGACATGTGTTTTGGGGTTCGACGGTTTCCGGTTATATTTGAGCCAAACCAAGTTTGGAAATGACATGGGGAAGGTCCGACGAAGGTGTGGTATAAATTTGGGGTGTTTTGGCGTCGGTTTTAGTTTGGTTTGAATCTTCAATCGAAGATTCGAGAGGTTCTAGGTTGATTCAAACCAAACCGTGCATGGATTCGAAGAGAGGGGGTTAAGGTGGTTCTACGGTGTTAAATTTGGGTGGTTTGGACCGCCGAAACCGCCGTGGGGCGATTTCCGGCGGCGGCGGACGGTGGCGACGAGCGGGAGGCGGCTGGTCTTTGAAGAGGTATAACAAATGAATGTAATTTAGGGTTTTGGGAGGGGTTTGGGTAATTAGAATTAGGGTAATGTTCTGGACCGTTGGATGCAGTATCATCAACGGTCCAGATTGAAAGATGGGAGATGGGGTTGGGCCGGGTAAGTTGGGCATGTGGGCTTGGGTTAATTTTGGGCTGGACTGGGGCGGTTACAAGTGCATTTGATTGGGTTTGGGTGAATTTGGCCCAATTCCGGTTTTTTCTTCTTTTTTATTGATTTCTTTCACATTTCTTTACCAAAACTAAAATTTTAAAAATCCTAAATTAAATTACAAAACTAGATTAACCTATCAAAATACTAATTAACTTCTAATAATAATTATCACACATAATGAAATAAAAATAAAATCGGACAATTAGGCCATTAAATGCTAAAAATGTAAAAGTACATATTTTGTGATTTTTTTTCGTTGTCGTAAAACAACCTTAATTATTCTTAATTGTGAACTTGAATCTTATATACAAATGCAATATATTTTGTATTTTTATTTATTTAGACAAATAGACAAGGACACACAAATGCAAACAATAAGAGAAAAAGTAACATAAGATCCATAAACATTGCCAACAACACAAAAGTATTATATTTTGAATTTTTTGGGAGTAATTCTCGTATAGGGCAAAAATCACGTGCTCGCAGCAGGAAAACTCGCCTGACTAGCTTTTGGAACAAACCCGAGTATGATTCACCAATAGGGGTGAACCGATTCCTTTTGAGATCCGTAGCTTTCTGGGATTGGCAGGGTATTATCGCCGATTCGTCCAGGGGTTCTCTTCTATTGCTTCACCCTTGACTAGATTGACTCAGAAGGGTGTTCCTTTCTTATGGTCCGAGGAGTGCGAGGAGAGCTTTCGGAAGCTCAAGACAGCACTGACCACAGCACCAGTTTTGATTCTGTCGTCAGCTTTAGATCCTTATACTGTGTATTGTGATGCCTCAAGAGTTGGCATTGGTTGTGTGTTGATGCAGGAGGGTAGGGTCATTGCTTATGCTTCTCGTCAGCTGAAGCCCCACGAGAAGAACTACCCTGTTCATAATCTGGAGCTAGCAGCCATAGTTCATGCTTTGAAGATTTGGAGGCATTACATGTACGGTGTCTCGTGTGAGGTGTTCACGGATCATCACAGCCTTCACCACTTATTCAGACAGTAGAACCTTAATTTGAGATAGCGGAGGTGGTTGGAGTTGCTTAAAGATTATGACATCACCATCTTGTATCATCCAGGGAAGGCCAATGTGGTGGCCGATGCTTTGAGTCGGAAGGCGGTCAGTATGGGCAGCCTAGCTTTCATCCCAGTTGGGGAGAGGCCATTTGCTTATGATGTCCAGGCCCTAGCCGATCGGCTAGTGAGGTTGGATATTTCGGAGCCGAGTCGAGTGTTGGCTTGTGTTGTTTCCCGATCTTCCTTATATGATCGCATCAGGGAGCGACAGTATGATGACCTACATTTGCTTTTCCTTAAGGACAAAGTGCTGCACAATGATGCTAGAGATGTGACTATCGACAGTAATGGTGTTCTGAGGATGCAGGGCTGTATATGCGTGCCCAATGCAGATGGTTTGCGGGAGTTGATACTTAAAGAGGCACACAGTTCGCGGTACTCTATTCACCCAGGTGCCGCAAAGATGTACCAAGACTTGATACAACACTACTGGTGGAGAAGAATGAAGATGGATATTGTTAGGCATGTAGCTAAGTGCCTCAATTGCCAGTAGGTCAAGTATGAGCATCAGAGACCGGGCGGTGTTCTTCAGCGTATGGTCATTCCCGAGTGGAAATGGGAGAGGATCACCATGGATTTTGTTACTGGACTCCCTCGGACGGCGAGGAAGTTTGATTCTGTATGGGTGATTGTTGATCGGCTGACCAAGTCAGCACATTTCATCCCAGTTAGCACTGCTTACTCATCGGAGCGGTTGGCAGCGATCTTTATTCGGGATATTATCAGGTTGCATGGGGTCCCATTGTCTATTATATCTGACAGAGGCACTCAGTTCACTTCTCAGTTTTGGAGAGCATTTCAGCGAGAGATGGGTACACGGGTTGAGTTGAGCACCGCATTTCACCCTCAGATAGATGGGCAGTCTGAGCGTACTATTCAGATTCTGGAGGATATGTTGCGAGCATGTGTGATTGACTTTGGTGGTTCGTGGGATGAGTTCCCACCACTTGCTGAGTTTGCCTACAACAACAGTTATCAGTCGAGTATTCAGATGGCCCCGTATGAGGCATTGTATGGCAGACGGTATAGATCCCCCGTGGGATGGTTTGAGCCTGGTGAGGATAGGTTGATAGGGACTGAGTTAGTTCAGGATGCTCTGGATAGAGCAAAGTTGATCCAGGAGAGGCTTCGCACAGCACAGTCTCGCCGGAAGAGTTATGCGGACCGTAGAGTTCGAGAGTTGTCTTTCATGGTTGGTGACAGAGTATTGTTGAAGGTTTCACCCATGAAGGGTGTCATGAGGTTCGGGAAGAAAGGGAAGGTGAGTCCCAGGTACATTGGTCCTTTTGAGATACTTAGGAGATTTGGAGAGGTGGCATATAAGTTGGCCTTGCCACCCAGCTTATCCAGCGTTCATCCAGTATTCCATGTGTCTATGCTCCGGAAATATATCGGGGATCCGTCTCATGTATTAGACTTCGGTACCATTCAGCTTGATGGTGATCTATCATATAATGTGGAGCCTATTGCTATTTTGGGTCGCCAGGTAAGAAAATTGAGATCGAAGGAGATTGCATCAGTTAAGGTTCAGTGGAGAGGTCGACCCGTGGAGGAGGCTACTTGGGAGATTGAGCAGGAGATGCGGAGCAGATATCCTCGCTTGTTTGAGACTTCAGGTATGTTTCTTGACCCGCTCGAGGACGAGCGTTTGTTTAAGAGGGGAGAATGTAACGACCCGGCCCGTCGTCGCGAGAATTACCACCCCGTTATGTTGCAATTATATATTTCTTGCTTTTATATTAGTATTAAAGTCTATCGGGGGAGTTAGGAGTGAATTGGATTGAAAATAAGGCATATAGCCTTTTTGAAGGAAACTTGAATAAGGAAAGTCAACTCGGAGTTGACTATTGAGTTAGAGGGCTCAGAATCGGATTCTGATGATTCGTTTAGTTCCGGGAGGTGATTTGTGACTTAGGGGAACAATCGGAATTGAATTTGGAGGTCCGGTGTAGAAATAGGCTTGAATTGGCTAAGGTTGAATTTTGGCGAAATCCGGACGGTAGGTGAGATTTTGATCCGGGAGTCGGAATGGAATTCCGACAGTTGCAGTAGCTCCGTTAGGTGATTTTGGATGTGCCTTCAAAATTTCAGGTCATTCGGAGGTCGTTTGGTCGGGTTTTTGATCAAATAAGAATTTTGAAAGTTATAGTTAAACTTAAGCTTGAATTTGCTGAAGACGGATGATTTTGATGTTAACGATAGTGATTTAATGATTCAAGCAAGTTGGAATGAGGTAATAGATCATGTCTGTATATTTGGTTGAGGTCTCGAGGGTCTCGGGTGTGTTTCGGATGTCTAACGGGTCATTTTTGGAAGATTTTTGCCGTTTTCAGCATAAATATAATGATCCAAAGGTCTATTTTTAGTTCTAGAGATCCAAATTTGATTTCGAGACTTCGAGAATTTAAATCATAAATTATAGGACTGATCTGGAAATTTTGGTTTAATTTCATCTAGTCGCGATTAGGTTTTTGACGCAATATGTGAGTTAATTGTTTAACGAGCAAAATTGATGTTGCACTGAGTAAATGAGATCCAAATTCAGTTTTGTTTGAACCACTGGATCCGTATCAAAATTACGGAGCCATAAGAAACGAATCGCCGAATTCCGAGTTCGTATGATGGAGTTAGACCCATTTTAGTAAAAATGGCTGTGTGCTGCAATTTCTGTATTGCTGCTGCATTTTTCTGCAGCGTATGAATAGTAACTCCCGCGCGTGAACAGTAACCGCGCGGGTGAACACTGTCGACGCGCATGAACAGTAACCCGTGAACAGTGTCGACGCGCATGAACAGTAACCCGTGAACAACGATTTCCGAAAAAATTCAGTAAGTTGATAAAAATCGATTTTGGGTCATTTTCCCACCATTTTTGAGTTCTAAGAGAAGGTATTGACGGGAAATTGCTGGGAATTCATCGGGGATTCATCGGGGGTAAGTTTTGTGGCTTAATTACATCATTTTAACATGAAATCCTTGGTTAATTCCCTATAAATAAAAGATTAAAGGTGGGTTTGAGCTCTAGGCCTAAAATTGAAAAAAACAACACTGATTTGAGTGGGCAATTGGAGTTCGATTTTGGTAAATTTTATATGCCTAGACTCATATCGAGATGATGGTTCCGAATATGTAACTTTTATAATTTTTCGAGAAGCGCACCAAAAGTCGGGTTTTGACAACCTTGTGGGTTTTTATACAATTTGGATTATTTCGAATGAATTGCGTGAAATTAGCATATATTGATGCATTCCCTATGATTTTGAGCAGATTTGGCATTCGAGGAGATTGATTTGCGAGGCAAGCTCAAGGCGGATTGAAGCTTCTACCGGTTCGAGGTGAGTAGTAGTAGTAAACAATTTACTGAGGGTTTGAAACCCCGTACTAGCACTTCACAGTGCTATATTGAGATGAGACACGAGTTCTATGACGGGCGTGGTGACATTGTGATTGGGGGTTCGGACTTAGTCCTTCCCGACTAATAGTATACTTTGTGTTATGATTGATAATAAGTTTATAACTGTGCAATTGGGCTGATAGCTATGTTTGGGGCCTTGTGCCGATCTGTAGAGCATTAGGGAACCTATAGAGCTAGGTGACCCTTATATCGTGTTGGAAACATACACTCAGTCGTAGCTCTAGCTGTATAGCATAATATGAGCCCATACTAGATGTGTACATTGAGAGAGATTGTCTAGGGTGGAATTCCATGTTCTAGCTGAGTGGGCCTGAAAGGCCAAGTCTATACCGATTGAGATGACATAGGGTCAAGGACCCACTATGAGATGCTATATTGGGCCTGAAAGGCCAAGTCTATATTGACTGAGACAGGGTCAAGGACCCACTGTGATATATTATATTGGGCCTGAGAGGCCAAGTATATACTGACCGGGATAGGGTCGAGGACCCGTTATGAGGTATTATATATATATATATACCTATATTGGATCGGGCTGCACGCCGCAGCAGTATATATATTGGATCGGACTGCACGCCGCAGTAATATACATGTGGGACGGACTGCACGCCGCAGTAATATACATGTAATATACATGTGGGACGGACTGCACTCCGCAGTAATATACATGTAATATACATGTAATATACATGTGGGACGGACTGTATGCCGCAGTATTATTGCGCTTGGGCTGTAGGAGCCCCTTCGGAGTCTGAGTGTGCACACATTCTCAGTGAGCGCTGTATATATTATGGGATCGGGCTGCGCGCCGCATCAGTATAAATATATATACATATATATATTGGATCGAACTGCACGCCGCAGTAATACATGTGTGGATCGGGCTGCACGCCGCAGCATCATAGCGCTTGGGCCTAGGGAGCCCCTCCGAAGTCTGTATACACCCCCAGTGAGCGCCGTCGACGTTAAATGGAGCGGGCTGCGCGCCGCAGCGGTATATGTATTAGAGCGGGCTACACGCCGCAGCATTATACTTATTCATATCCTATTACCTACTTAAATACTTATACATTATAGAAATAGGTATGTGTCTTCATATATTGAGATGGCCGTACACCGTAGGGGTACGAGTGAGGGTTTGATCAGTATGGGATCTTGTAGAGATAGATGAGGGTTAGTTCAGTGTGGAAATCTTGTAGAGATAAACGTAGATTGGAGGTTGCCTTAGAACTGCTAAGTGATAGCACAAGAGTTCTTACTTTCAGTTATTATTTATTATTGTTACTCACTGAGTTGAAATATACTCACCCCACTCCCCTGCACTTTCTGTGCAGATCCACAGGTGCCCGAGAGCAGTTGAGACATTGTAGCTGCTGATCCTTGTCTACGTTTGCGGAGATTACGAGGTAGCTGCCAGCGTCCGCAGAGCTTGTTTTCTCCTTCTTTATCATCTTGTTGATTTTTTATTTGCCTAGACTTGTTTGTATTAGGATGCTATTCTATAGAGGCTCAGTCTCGTGAGACCACGATATGGTTGGGACCGTATTTTGTATGCTTTACATTTCGCTTATCACTTGATATGATCATTTACTGTTTAAGTTTAATTTGATTAATAACTAGCTGGTTTAAGGGATAATATGGTCGGGCTTGCCTAGCATTGTGTTGGGCGCCATCATGACCAGGGATTAGGTCGTGACAACTATACACTTAGAGTGCTTGTAACCGAGATTCGATATTTCATTGTAATGAGCAATTTAGCTCGACATGCATCTCCTTATGTGAGTACTACGTGTGGATCGAGTGGCACACCGCCATAGGTATGTTATTTGGATCGTGTGGCACGCCGCCATGGTTATGTTGTGAGGATCGAGTGGCACGCTACCATGGTTATGCTGTGTGGATCAGGCTGCGCGCCGCAACAGTGTGATGTTGAGTGTAGTTTTCTATATGCTATTTTTGTATGTCCTGCTTCCTATTTTATAAAGAAAGACGTAGTAGTGCGGGAGTTAGGTACTTCCTCCTAGAGTTCATTTTTCTTTTGCATTGCATTCGAATTGGTGGCCTATTGGCGCATGGTAGCATCATATGAGATTTTGATAATTTCTGGGGTAGCTTATTGCCTGAGTAGTTGTATCGGATGAGACGAGATCCCTTGATCTAAGATTCTATGCAATCCAGCTATATGAGGTATGTTATGGAGATAAGGCCATTATTGAGTTCAGAATGAGGTGAAGGTTTTGTCAGGAGTATAGACCTAATGTTTTGTTGACTCGGTAGTTGATTATGAATGTCGGTATATCTCTTCCGTCGTGGCGGTATGGTAAAGGTTAGAGTAAGACCTGTATATATCACACGGTGTAATGGGTGCATCAAATTAGTAGGATTTTTGACTAAGTTGATCAGAAAAAGGTTACTATGGTCCGGTGAGTAAAGTGATCCTAAGTGTGAACTCAACAAAACTATGCAGTCGTGTTTGAGTACATCGTGTAGTGATAGATACGGTGATCGTATGTTGGAAATAGGCCTAATATTGAGTTCCGGATGTTAGAATTGGACTTTGAGGCGTATCTGTTTGAATAAAAGAGAATATCTTCAGAATTGATCGAGCTAATATGCTCAACTAAGTTATGGTAGCACGAGAAGGTGCATGAGGTACTAAATAGTGATTTCAGACTACTTCAATGTAATTCTCAGCATGTTCGAGGACGAACTTATGTTTAAGTGGGAAATAATGTAACGACCCGACCAATCATTTTGCATCCTAGCGCATCGTTCAACGGTATGAGGCCATGAGCATCTTCATTTCAGGCAATATAACTTGCACGCGCGGTCGGAATTGAGTTTCGGGAAGTCTGGAGTTGATTTAGGAAGAGAATTTCCATTTTAGGAGCTTAAAGTTGAAATTAACTAGGATTGGAATTTTGAGCAAACGAACTCGGAATTAGGATCTGAAGGTTCCAGAAGGTTCGTAGGATGATTTCGGACTTGGGCGTATGCCCGGTTCGGATTTTGGATAACCCGGGAGCATTTTGGCGCCTATTGTGGAAGTTAGCATTTTAGAAGGAATTTCATAAGTTTGGCTCGAAATGCATTTCAGTATTATCAATGTCCGTTCGGGGATCCGAGTGTGTTAATAGCTCCATATGGTGATTCTGGAGTTCGTGGCATGATCGGAAGTGAATTCGGAGGTCCGTAGGACATTTTGGAGCCATTTGGCTAAAGATAGAATTTGAAGGTTTTTGAGAAGTTTGACCGGAGGTTGACTTTTTTGATATCAAGGTCGGAATCCAATTCCGAAAGTTGGAGTAGGTCCGTCAAATATAATTTGTGTGTAAAATATGAGGTCAATCGGACGTGATTTGATAGGTTTCATCATCAAATATGGAAGTTTGAAATTCTAAAGTTTATTAAGCTTGAATTGGGGTGTAATTCATGATTTTAGTGTTGTTTGATATGATTTGAAGCCTCGAGCAAATCCGTAATGTATTTTGGAATTGGTTGGCAGGTTTGGTTGTGGTCCCGACAGCCTCGAGCGTGTTTCAGATGCTCAACAAATCGATTTTCGCCTTGTGGGGATCGCTGGTTTTCTAGTATAAGTGCAATAGGTTTTTACTCTATGCGATCCCGAGAGAGGGTATGCGATCACATAGAGCAGGAGTTGAGGGGGCTGGAATTGGTCTATGTGATCGCAAGAGGTGGAATGCAATGGCAGAGAGGGATGCCTGAGTCCTATGTAAGCGCAGAATAGGTGTTACGAACACACAGAGTAATTTTGGGACACATCATAGTTGGCCTATGCGATCGCGGGGCACTGTATGCGATCGCATATGAGGGTTGCCTGGGCAATGTTCTTTTAAAATTGGGTTTCGGCTCATTTCACTTCATTTATCTTCCACTGGAGCCAATTTGGAGCAACTTTTGAGCGTCATTTTCATCACCAAGCATTAGGTAAGTGATTTCTGCTGGTTTTGAGTTAAACACAAGTTTATATACGGATTTAGGCATTGAAATTAATATAAATTTGATATTTTGGTAGAAAACATTGAAATTTATATTTCTTCGAATTTGACCATAATATTGAGTATGTAATTTAGTAAAAATTATATATTTGAGTTTCTAAGGCCATGTGTAATCTTTATCTTCGATATTTTTTGGATTTCGGGCACGTGGGCTCGAGGGCGTTTCGGTCAACTTTTCGGTCTGAGTTGGAAATTGCTATAAATTAGATTGTAATGAATAATGGAGCATATATTAATGAATTTGTGTGACTGTTGGCTAGTTTTGGAGCGTAGTGCATTAAGTATAGTCTTCAGAAGGGCATGGAATGCCGATTATGAGTCTTCGAAGCGAGGTGAGTCTCCTTTCTAACCTTGTACGAGGGAATTGTCCCCATAGGTGAAATAATTGATTATGTGCTCCTATATGTGGGGGCTACGTACGCACGAGGTGTCAAGAGTCCGTGCGTAGCTACTATTATGCTATTGTCCGGGTAGTTATGACCCATAAGCATGTTATACTTGGATTATTTATGATTCCATTTGATAGCTTAAATTGTTCAAATCACCTTGGATTAGTAAATGAATTTAAAAAGAGATTAAAGATCATTTTTCCTGAATTGTTAAAAAGAGAAATTGTCTTATTTGGATAAATATCCCCGATATATTCTTAATTGGCTACTTGAGCATATATTTTATGTGTACCTGCATCGCATGCATGATTCGCGAGCAGAGTATGCATTTATTTATGGAACGGGCCGTACGCCTCGACAGATTAAATATATGCATCTATGGTTCGGGCCATTCGACCCTCGGCAGTGCACATACATTCCTGTTGGATCGGGCCGTCTCCTCGGTGTGGTTTGCGCATGTTAGTTTTCGTTTGGGAATTTAAATGTGAAATTTGCCCTTCGTAGCTTGATATAAATTGATAAGATAATAAAGAATAAACCTTGGATGCCCTTGATTAATGGTTGAAGGTGTTTACCTGTTTCTGGCTTCGCGAATTAGAACTACTATATAAATCCATGATTTTCTCGCATTTTTAGAATATTGTTAATTGACCTCTAGTGAGTGTCGAAGTTGGCCATCTCGTCTCTACTTCTTCGAGATTAGGCGGGATACTCACTGAGTACTCGTTGGTTACGTACTCATACTATGCTTCTGTGTATTTTTGTTGCACATGTATATATATCTCTAGCAGCCAACTAGGCGTAGCATCGCGGATGATGCTGGGACTAGGTGATCTGCATTGTTCGAGGCGATCCGCAGCTAGTGTAGTTCCTTTCAACATTTTTATATTTATTCCATGTCCACTATATTTCAGACAGATATCGTATTTTATTTTTCTTATCAATAGATGCTCATGCACTTGTGAAACCGGGTTTTTGGGATGGTTTCGAAGGATTTGTACTAATTGTTATTATTTAAATTTGAATTCAAGTAGTGATCTTTTATTTATTTTCAAAAGTATTAACAGAGAATTTAATTGATAATTTAGTTGGCTTGCCTGAAAGATGTGTCCGGCGCCACCACGATCCGTAGTGAATTTTAGATCGTGACAGAGACATAATTCATTCCTTTATATTATAAATTTTTAAATAATTGGAATTTACTATTTGAGACATTTCATTAAGCAATAGTCATACGATGAAGTGCAGAGTCTATCATAGCGATAACAATTTTAAAAAGCCTTCTCATATCTTTTGGATAAACGACAACATTATTCAAGACAAAAGTTTTTAAATTCTATGTTTTGCCAATGTGTATTAGATAGCGATGACTTCTATCCTATTAGTAGTTAAATATTTTAATACTTTTTTCACTCTCCAATTAAAATAAAATAATAAAGAAAATCAAATGGTGCAAGCAGAGTAAATGAATTAACCCAACAAATAATATCAGAATGAATGAATTTCTCCTCATGGTGTATCCATGAAGAGCTAAGACACGAGCCTAAGAGAGAGGGGATGTAATGGTTTTAGAGTCCTTGCCAATAGTTGGAGAGCCACAAATAGGAAGAAATTCGTGGATTTCAATATAATGACCATAAAATATTTAGATGATTAGGTGGCGTAAAGTGAATTTTCCGATAAGACATAAGTCATCTAATTGTGATAGACATGTAGTTACTTAGTTCGAGATGAAAATTTTAAAGTGGGAGAATAAAAGTCTAGTAATAAACTGTATGAATCCTTATGGGTAAAAAGTATAATTGCTTGGCCAAAACTAATAGGGTAAAGGTTCAAATAATTCTATACTTTGTGAAAATGACCAAATATACCTCTCGTTAAAAGTTTAGCTCATATTTAATCTTGTCGTTACACTATTGGCCCGAATACCCTAGACTTTACTTTAAAATTTATATATAACTTTTGTTTTTTAATAATTTTTTTTTGTAAAAACTGAAAATTATTTGTTGAAAATAATTTCTCCGGTTCTTAAAAACGACAAATATTTTGTTAAAATTTTTTTCCCCTTTTTTACAACAAAAAAAAAACAATTTTTACAAATTTATTTTCCTGTTTTTACAAACAAAAGTTTTAAAAAACTAAATAATGAAGAAAAAAATATTTTTCAAAAGCAAAAATAATTTGTTGAAAATATTTTATTCAGTTTTTAAAAAATAAAAATATTATGTAAAAACTGAAAATGTTCTAATTCCTCTGTTTTTACATTTTTTACATTTTTTTACAAATATATTTTTACAAAAAAAATATTTTGTTAAAAAAATAATTTTTGCAATTTTTTTTAAAGTTTTACAAAAAGAAATTAGAATATTTCCAAAGAAAAAGATATTTCTTTTTGTGAAACTTAACAAATTGCAAAAATTATTTTTTTAACAAAATATTTTTTTATGTAATAATGGGGAAAATGTAAAAAAAGAGGAATTAGAACATTTTCAGTACAAAATATTTTTTTTAAAAACTGAATAAAAATTTTTCAACAAATTATTTTCGCTTTGAAAAATATTTTTTTCTTCATTTTTCCATTTTTTTAAACTGCAACTTTAGATATATTTTAGACTGAACTAGTAAATGATATATCTGCAGAACAACTAGACAAAATTAAAATATCCAATTAGAAAAAAAATTGTTGAAGCTTAAAAATTCCAAGGGACTTTGTGCAACATAAACACCAATTTACTGACAAATATTATCACCAAAGGTTACGGTGGGATGAAGAGAATCCCTTCACCTTAATCAAAGTTTTCAGCTTCAAGGTCAAGGAATGAGGAATAATTTTGACAGGGGGCGTTATTCTCTTAAACGATATGAATTGAATTACTCGGGGTCCAAAATGGAAATTAGATATTGCATAACAAAAGATAGCTCATAGAATTAGATATAAAGTCTTTTTTTAAACCGGAAAAAATAGAAAATAAATTTGTAAAAACAATTTTTTTTTTGTAAGAACAGAAAAAAAATTATTTTTTAACAAAATATTTTCGTATTTTTAGAACTGAAGAAATTATTTTCAACAAAATATTTTCAGTTTTTACAAAAAAAAAATATTTTGTTAAAAAAACGAGGGCTATATATAGACCTTATCGTAAAGTCTAGGGAGGTATTTGGCTCCGTTTAAAGTTCAAGGGAATATCCAGGCCAATAATGTAACGGCAAGGTTGGATATAGACCAAACTTTTAACGAGAGGTATATTTAGTACTTTTCACAATGTATAGGGGGTATTTGGATCTTTTTTCGAAACTAATAATACTATTAGTACTTATTTGGCAGAGTTACTTTGAGTGGGCTTTACTAAGCTGGAGGTGGAGTGAATAAAGGAAGACAATTTCCTTGCATATCGGATCAACCAATTGCTTGTGAAGTAGTAACAATTAAGAACTAAAACATAGCAAATGGTTGTTACAACGAGATGTGATCGTTCGGGCACTTCGAATTGAATATAAAATTTTCGATTTGGATTTTTAATTTTGGATTGATGAAATGATAATTCAAATAAGCTCGGATTTGATTAGATTTTCTAAGCTTTGTTTCACATTAATTGGTTTAGATATTATGGATTTTCGATTTTGAACTTATAAGTTGAGACATTTCTTCATTTTACAAAAATGAATATACAGATGAAGTACTCATATTATATTGCCTGAAAAGTTTTTCATTGTCACTATAATGATCCAAATAAAATATTCAAGTAATAAAATTATTACCAAAAAAATGCAATAGAGACATAAATATGGCCGATAAGAAGTAGTAATAGTAAAATCATGTCAAATAGAAAGTATTTTGACATTACCTTAGCAATTAATATTGAATATAAGAGATAATATCTAATGGGTAATGTATTGAACTTATTACAATTAGCATATAGATATGGACGAAATATAAATTATAAAAAATTCGGATTCGGATATCCAAGAATTCAAATACCAAATCCGAAATCCAAATTTTTTGAAAATTAAGTTCAAAATCCAAATCAAAATCCAAGAAATTCGGATTTCTATTTGAATTTCGGGTTTGACCAAATATGCCCATCCCTAGTTACAATTTCCAACTGGAATCTAACATGAACATTCTCCAGCATCACTTTGCCCATGTTTCCAATAAATTTCCAAGTTGAAAATTACATGGTGGCTTCCTCTAGATTTGAGACTTCCATTATGAATTGGTATAATCATAACTAGACAAACACATGCCATTTGACTCCCTTATTTTTTTATATAAAAAATATATTTAACAACCAAAAATGGCTCATACAAAATGTCTTGGTATTGTAAATACATCTCAGCCCCTGAGGTTTAAACTGCATCAAACTATAGCTGCAGTTCTAAAATAAGATACCTTATCTTTTTGCCTAGCCTTTTTTCCAATTTCTCCTGCTAATATGTGACTAAGAGGGTGTTTGGATGAGCTTAAAAGCTGGTCAAACTAGCTTTTAAGTACATTTTAATTTCTTGGAGTGTTTGGCAATAAAAAAAACTGCTTAAAAAAAGCTAAAAATTGCTTAAAAAAGCCGAAAGCAATAAGTTGGCTAACCCCAACTTTTTTTATTTTAACTTAAAAGCCATTTTAGTTTGACCAATAAAATTACCCTCTTGCCCTTATAAGTTTTTATAATAACAAAATTACCTTCTTATTTCCTCTTCATCTTCATTTTTATAATACCAAAGTTTTTATATTTTTATCTTTTTAATAAGAAAAAGTGTTTACTATCACTTGTTTGCCAAACACTTTAGCACTTTTATCCAAACATGTAACTGCTTATTTATAAAATAAGCTCCAGCACTTAAAAGTTACTTTTAAGCATTTGTGCTTAAAAGCCACTTTTTAAAGCCAATCCAAACGGGCTCGTTTTTGGCCCATGTTCTACATCAGGTGTACAAATGTATCCAAAAGAATTTACGAAAATCACATGTTAGTATAATGTTTGAATACTATTTCATCTTTTGGATTTTTATCAACTCAGTTTGACATTTTAAATAAAACGACAAAGTGCTAAATCTAAGGGATAGACAGATTGGTCCCAGACATACCTAATCAGAACACCAATAGTTCCCTTATGTATCCCAAAAAACATAAAAAGTGAAAAATGTAAAGCCCACAATAATCCAGCCAAAGAAAGAAAGAAACCAATCAATGGTGATTTTTGTATTTGATTAATTATGATTCCTAAGCAAACCCATGTGGGAAACAATTATCACCTATTAAAATAAAGAAACTTGATTAAAGTAACTTTTTGGACAGTTGACTGGTGACAAATTGATCATTCTATTTAGAGTATTTTATTAACAATATGGTCACCATTAAAAACAGTATAGAACTTTGTGGGTTCTTTATTAATGAAATTATATCTTGTTAACAAAAATATTATATTAATACTGAGAAAAGCAAAATCTACTTTTATTTTCAAGACCCCGCTGATGATTTTGTCTAATCCATACAGTTAAACCCATCACTAAAGCATTTGATATGACTTAACCAGAATGTATTCATAGGCATCAATAGTGCCGATCGAATTTAAAATTTATGAGTTTAGAATTTTGGTTCTTTTCGGGTAGTGGTTTTAATTTAAGATTTGAATCAAAGCTACTGACCGTAGTCAAAGGGCTGACTCCCCTCTTGGTTCTACTAACACAAACTATTCTTTATTCTGGTGCATATCACATTATGCTTAATATAATTTACTACTAGAAGACAAAACATTATAGGGTTTTTTCTAAGTTGCAGTAAAGATTCATTTTCTCGTGTCAGCGTTCCTCTTTAAAACAGATGGATGCTTTGAGTAAATAACTCTATTTAACTAAGAGCACCATTCCTTTTTTTTATGGAGTATGAGAGTAACCGATAATATTAGACTAATTCTAAAAAATATATACATAAAATATCTAGTTTGATGAAGAGATCATGAGTTCAAGTGCCTCATAAATTATCCTATAATTCCGCCCATGCGCTAGAGGACAAAGTTTCAATTGTTGAATAATAACCAACTTTTGAAAGATGATTTATCCATTCTTTATATCTTATCAGCAAAAAGATGTTCTATAGGCAGGATTTGCTTTCTCTTCTGGATCTCCATGACTATTTCTGGTGGCATGAGAGAATGATACATTAATTATTTAGAATTCAGAAAATAAGCAATTAACAGATAGTTTATGTTTGTTTCTAGAATATGCCCTTTGCATATTTTGATAATTAATAAACCCAAACATGTCAAGTGGGCAAACATAGAATTTTAATAAAGACATGAGTTGGAAGTTGGACTTCCAACTGTACATACATTGATCAGTTACTAACAAAGTCAGGTCAAAGCCTTTCTTGATACATATTCCTATCATTCAATGAATACACTTAAAAATAACTTGCAAACATTATCATCAAATAGCAAGCCATAATATTTATACTATAACAAATTTTCACACAAACAGAACTCCTAGATACCTATGCTGAAATGATGGAACATGAGGAAATGTACAAGATTATCATCAACTATATATAAAATGACAACCATGCTTCTACTTTTTACTTAAATCCAATCCCAGCAAAATCTTTAACTGTAAAACCAACTTTCTCAAATTTACCTTTCTCATTATTCACTCTAAACTTTAAATACTCAGAGCAAACAAATGGCTTATAGATTCTTGAATTTTCTTTCCCAACTACTTCATCAGGTGCCAAGATTACCTTCTCATCCTCAAAACACCAAAAGAAAGCTAACGAAAAGCGATTTACCGGCTTCTTCAAAACAACACGATGTTCAGAGGATCTTAGATTGTCATTGCTCCAAGCTTGTAACATGTCACCAATATTTACTACAAGAGTTCCTTCATATGGCAAAATATCTACCCACTGTCCATCCTTTGATCTTACTTGAAGTCCACCTAATTCGTCTTGATAAACAATTGTTATGCAGCTCATATCAGTGTGCATACCTAGACCTTCAACTTCCTTTTCTAAACTATCAGGGGTCGAGTAGTTATTTATCCTTAAGTAACCATGGCAATTACCAAATTCAGATATATAACACTTCATTCCAAGTTCTTCTCCCAAGCTCATCAATACAGTTTTCTGGATGACTTTCGCTAACTCTGTCATTTTGCTTCCATATTCTTGCAGTATCTCACTAAGAATGAATACCATTTATTAGAGAACATTAAAGAAAGTAGAATTTAGATGTTTTTGAAGAGAATTACCTGAATTCTGAATTCTCTTCAGCTTTAAGGGTATCTGAAGAACCCTTAGCCGAGTCAAAGAAGTCCGGTCCAGATACTTTAAGGCTTTCGAAGAACGGCGATGCTATGAAATGAGGAGTATAAGTTTTGAGAGATGAAGAAGGACCTGCTTTTAGTTTGATATCAGAAGGGAGGTTGAAGAGTTGTTTGGAGAGGCAATGAATTTTTGTGTAAAGATCATTAGAAATTCCATGATTAGTAACATGAAAGAAGCCCCATTCTTTGCAGGCTGCAGCAAGAGAAGATAGAGTAGATGAGTTTAATGGTTGGGAAATGTCCAAAACAGGAAGTTGCAATGGTGTTTGGGATTCAGGAATCATTTTTTAGAAAATGATAAATATGTTGCTTGAGTTAATCAAAACCTATAGAAGGGTATGTAACTCCTCATTAAAGATAATTTCAGAAAAAGAGCAGCTAATTATTTTCTCATATATACATACATACATGCATGCAATACACATAATTCAACTTTTTTTAACTTTCATTTTGGTGGAATTAATATATTATGCAGAGGGGACGTGACAACTGTGGCAGCCTTTTTTTCAGCCTCAATTAAAAAGTATGTTCATAACTGATTGACAATGATATAATAGATGTTCCTGTACTTGAAGGATGACTTTGCATATCTTGTGAAAGTCAATTCAAAGCTTTTAAGTTTTAATCATAAGTTTTCGGTGCTTGTTGCAGCAACAAGCAAGTCATGTTTGAATTCATGGTCAATTCACAGTTCAACTTATCAACACAAATATTAAAAATGATTAGTCGTCGCTGGTTCTGTATTTCAAGAAATTGAGTTCCAAACCCCCTAAATTTCTTACATTTGCTTCATCTATGTATGTTTCACAAACGACAAATATACCTAAAGGCTACATTATCCGCGCTTAAACAAGTAACTTCCATTCTTAGCCCTCAGGTGCAGATAAGCATATCTGTCTTAGATGTTTTGGAATACTATGTATGGTAGAAAGACTACGTCATACTATTTTATATTAATATATGTATTACACGTTTGAACCCGAAAAAAGACATCTTGATCTGTCAAGGAAAACATGAGTTGTTAGTGTGACAAATGTCACGCCCTTAGTCTTAAACTAAGCACACGTGCGGCACTTGGCAACTCGCTCACGACCTTGCACACTCTGCTTACGTTCTTGCGATGCCAAGTCAGCCTTACTACACTCAAGATTGCTAAGAAATGTTAGAACACAAGAGAATTGCTAAAGAAAGCTTTGTATTAGAGAGAACTTAATTGTTTTGCTTGGTTGATGAATTACAAATGAATGCCCTCTATTATACTAATCACCTAGGGGCTAGTATGTAAATAATAATTGTTCTACAAGTCCTTCCATATTTACAAATAAGTGCATTCTCTAGAATATTCTACAAGCATAGTAAATTCCAAGGACTTTCCCAGAAAATCTATAGGATTCTAAGGTCTTCCATGAGAAATCTCCATATTTCTCTAGAACCTTCCTACAAGTGCATAAATATGTAGAGCTTCCAAGAAAATTCTCCATAGTTCTAAAATATTCTACCAAGATCTAGTCCCAACTTTTGTAACCCTTCCATATGGCAAAAATATATGCCAAATGGCACCTATGTGGCGTGATGACATGGCAGGTCATCACACTCTCCCCCACCTAATATTGCGACGACCCGGTGCAATGCTGCTGCATAAACGTTCGAATCTTATCTTTAAATTGCCACAAGTTTTCATATCGTTCCCACGTGGCCTCCTCCGGTGATTGCCCTTTCTAATGGACGAGCCCTTGTTTTCGCTTGGCTTGGTAATCTATGATAGCCTCAATCTCCCGATCATGCGAAGTGGTAATAGTCATTGGCGCTCGACTTGATTGGCCCCTACTCAGATCATCCTTATCTTCATGATGGCTTAAGCATGCTGGCATGGAAAACAAGGTAGATCTTAATATACGATGGCATGTCAAGCTTGTATGAGATCTTGCCTACCTTGGCGACGATCTTAAATGGCCCCTTATACTTACGAATCAAATTCTAATGCATGCCCCGTAGTGCCTTGAATTGTCTTAGGTTAAACTTCACCATGACCATGTCCCCAACTCTATAATATGTGGGATGCCGCTTACGGTCCGCAAATTTCTTCATCTTCTTAGCTGCCTTATCCAAGTAGGACTTAGCAGTGTCGAGCTGCTCCTCCCATCCTTTGGCCATATGATAAGCCCCCAAACTTTTTCCCTCGAAGGCGGCTGGTAATGAATGTGGAGTTTGTGTTTGTTGGCTTGTGGCTAGCTCAAATGGTGTCCGCCCCGTGGACTCACTCCGTTGTAACTTATAAGAGAATTGGGCGATATCTAGGAGCCTTGCCTAATCTTTCTGATGCGCACTTACATAATGCCTCAAATAGCATTCAAGTAAGGCATTGACCAGTTCTGTTTGTCCATCCGTCTGTGGGTAGAAACTAGTAGAAAAGTGCAGTTTTGTGCCTAGTATGTCGAACAACTCTCTCCAAAGGTTCCTAGTGAAGCGGGGGTCTCGATCACTAATCGTATGCCTTGGTAAGCCCCAATACTTTACCACGTTCTTAAAGAATAGCTTGGCTGCTTCCTTAGCTGTGCAACCTGGTGAGGAAGGCATGAAGGTGGCATATTTGAAAAATCTATCCACGACTACCATAATAGTACCATAACCGTCGGACTTCGGTAGGCAAGTCATAAAGTCCATAGTCACACTCTCCCATGGACGCTCGGCAACTGGTAATGGCTCCAAAAGTCCTCCAGGTTGTTTTTTTTCAACCTTGTCCCGTTGACAGACAAGACAAGTCTGCACATAACACTCTGTGTCATGCATGGCCAATAGTAGACTGACTCAACCAAGGCCCTAGTGCAACATTGGCCTGGATGACCAGCCCACATTGTATCATGACTCTCCCTTATGATCCGCCGTCTGATGTCTCCAAACTTAGGCGCGTAGACCCGCCGACCCGTGGTAAGTAATATGCCATCTTCTACCCAAAAATGTATCATCTTGCCCTGGTTGGCTAACTCGATAAGTTGTTTGGATGCTGGATCATGTTGCATTCTTTCTTTTATAGCCTTACGAATGTCCCAAGTTGCTGAAGTTATTGCAGCAAGCTCGGCTTTCCAGCTTAAGACATCAGCTACAACATTACTTTTGTCCGGTTTGTACTCTAGCACATAATCAAACTCGGCCAAGAAGTCTTGCCACCTAGCCTGCTTTGGTGTGAGCTTTTTCTGCGTCTGAAAGTAGCTAGTAGCCACATTGTCGGTCTTGACCACGAACCTCGACCCGAGCAGATAATGTCTCCATGTACGAAGGCAATGCACGATTGCAGTCATTTCCTTCTCTTGCACTGTGTAACGCCGTTCCGCCTCATTTAACTTGAGGCTCTCAAATGCTATGGGATGTTTATCCTTCATCGGGACACCCCCAATGGCGAAGTCTGAGGTATCTGTGTGCACCTCAAATGTCTTGGAAAAGTCAGGTAATGCCAAGACTGGCTCCTCTATTACAGCTACCTTAAGGCCTTCAAACGCCTTTTGATAATACTCCGTCCAAACCCACGAATTGTTCTTCTTTGGCAACTCGATCAATGGTGCGGCCTTTGCTGAGTAGCCACTGATGAATCGACGATAGTAGTTAACAAGGCCAAGGAAGGATCTCAACTTAGTTACCTTTGTAGGTGCCTCCCACTCTTGGATAGCACGTACCTTAGCCCCATTCATGCGTAGCTCGCCATTGCTAATGACATGGCCCAAGAAGTGCACATTTGATTGTGCAGACTCGCACTTCTCCCTCTTGATGTATAGTTCGTTCTCCCGCAAGACTTGGAAAACTTTCCTTAAGTGCTCCATGTGTTCCTCCAAGGTGTTGCTGTAGATGACTATGTCATCTAGGTGGACTACCATGAACTGATCAAGGTAGGGATGAAAAATCTTGTTTATAAGGGTGCAAAATGTGGCCGGTGCATTGGTTAAGACGAAGGGCATCACCAACCACTCAAAGGCTCTATATCTTGTCACACATGTTGTTTTTGGCTCATCCCCTTCAGCAACGCAAACCTGGTAGTAGCCCTTTCGAAGATCCACGTTGGTAAAGTATTTGGCTTGCCCAAGGCTATCGAATAAGTCAGCAATGCGCGGGATCAGGTACTTATTCTTCATTGTAACCTTATTAAGTGCTCGGTAGTCTATGCACAAGCGCAATGATCTAGCATTCTTCTTCTGGAACAATACTGGTACGCCGAAAGGTGCCTTTGATGATCGATTGTGACTAGCATCCAACAACTCTTTCAATTGTTTCCTGAGCTCGTCTAGCTCGGGCGGTGCCATACGATATGGGGAAAATGCAGGTGGTTTAGCCCCTGGTTCCAACTCAATCTTGTGATCCACCTCTCGCCTAGGCTGCAAATGCTTAAGAAGCTCCTCGGGCATGACATCTTTGTTTTTCTCAAGCAACTTCTTTATGCAAGGCGGCAATGTCTCTTGAAAACTCTTGTCTTCCTCTAGATTTGCAATGGTTTCCACGAACATTGGCTCCCCCTTCTTGATCCCCTTGACAATCTGCATAGCTGAGATTTGTGCTTGGATCTGTCCGTGTGGCATAGTCATTGTAGGTACCATGCAAGCTCCTTATCGCTCCATAACCAAAAGGCATTGGAGGTAGGGGTCGATCAAATTATGACATTGTCTAAAGAACTCTTGCCCCAGTATGATATCAAAGATATCTATAGCAGTTACGGTAAAGTTGTCATACCTTTCCATATACCCAATTTGACACCTACTCCATTAGCTACCCCACAAGCATTTTGTACCTTGCCATTCACGGTCTTGACGTGAGAATTGGTTGGAGCAAGTTTCAATTCTAGTCTCTTTGCCGCAGCCTCAGTCACAAAATTATGAGTTTCTCCAGTATCTACCATTTCATGAGTGGGCTTATTGTTGATGGTAAGATCCACGTACTGATTGTCACTCTTGGTAGGTTGGATAGCTTGCTTTGTGACAGCACCACATAATCCGATCATACCCAGTTGTGCAGTTCCCGAACTCTCTCCTTGCGGTCGATCCTTTCATTCACAGACTATGGAGTTGAGGCTCTTTAGGTCGGGACAATTCTTGAAGCCGTGCAGCCCTCCGCATATGTAGCATCCTTTCTTCTCGGTCTGTGCCTTCTTCTCGACGTAGCCCTGGCGACCGCTTGACTCTTTGGAATCTTGAGTCTTGGAGTATTGTTGATGTATCTCCTTGCCTTTTCCACGATCTCCCCCACCTTTGAAATTGTTAACCTTTTACTCCTTGCTATTGCCTTTGTCGTGCTTGTCTTGCCTGAAATCCATCAATGATTCGGCCTCCACTATGGCTTGGTCTATACCAGTGACTTGTCGGCGTTGCAATTCCTCCTTAGCCCAATTTTGCAACCCGTCCATGAAGTGGAACAACAAGTCATCATTGGTTAGGTTGGGGATTTGAAGCATAAGGTTAGTGAACTCCTTGACATAGTTACATATGCTCCCTGCTTGCTTCTTTTCCCTAAGCTTGCGCCTTGCCTCGTATAAGTCATTGTTTGGAAAGAACTGTCTCTTGAACTCGGCTTTGAACTGATCCCATGTGCTAATAGCACATAGACCTTTATCCATATTGGCCATCTTCCTTCTCCACCAAAGCATGGCAGTCTCTGAGAGGTTCAATACCGTAGTGTTGATCTTGGCCTCATCGTCTCTCACTTTTCCGTGCCTGAAGTAGTTTCCTAAGTGCCAACGGAAATTTTTCCACTTCTTGAGCATCACGAAAACCTTTGAACACCGGTGGTTTGGGAGCCTTGATCTTGGTCTCTCTCGTCACCACAACATTGCTGGCTGCCTCGGTCACGCTAGCATTGACATGCTCCTCGAGTGAAGCTATCTTTGCCTTCATAGCATCGATAGTACTCAAAGGCTCCATGAGTCTACACTATAAGGCAGTGATGGTTTGCCTTAGTTCCATCTCGGTTTGTGCACGTCCCTCCATTTCATTTCAGATACTCTCAATCTCTTCAAGAGTGTGCCCCTCAAGAACGCTAAGGGTGCCTTCCACCTTCCCCAAGCGTTGGCCAAAGATCTCTACGGCGTCCATCCCCGCGTTTATCTTCATCACCCACTTTTTACCGAGCAAGACGTCCTTGGGCAGGACCTCCACTTCATCCTCGCTCGCCTCAGTGGCAGATGATTCTTGGGATGTAAGCCCTTTGTTTAACACAACCTCGGGTGGCACCTCCTGACTCTTGTTGGTGGCATTTCTCTTTTTTCCACGGCCGCTCTTGCCAGCAGCATCCTCGATGATGTTGGCTTGGGTGTTGGCAATGTTAATTTTTCCGTCGTTCGCCATTCCCTTAGTTTAAACCTGGCTCTGATACCACATTATCACGTCCTTAGTCTTAAACTAAGCGCACGTGCGGCACTTGGCAATTCGCTCACGACCTTGCACACCCTGCTCACGTTCTTTCTATGCCAAGTTAGCCTTACTACACTCAAGATCACTAAGAAATGTTAGAACACAAGAGAATTGCTAAAGAAAGCTTTGTATTAGAGAGAACTTGATTGTTTTACTTGGTTAATGAGTTACAAATGAATGCCCTCTATTTATTCTAATCACCCAGGGGCTAGTATGTAAATAATAATTATTCTACAAGTCCTTCCATATTTACAAATAAGTGCATTCTCTGGAATATTCTACAAGCCTAGTAGATTTCAAGGACTTTCCTAGAAAATCTATAGGATTTTAAGGTCTTCCATGAGAAATCTACATATTTCTCTAGAACCTTCCTACAAGTGCATAAATATCTAGAGCTTCCCAAGAAAATTCTCCATAGTTCTAGAATATTCTACCAAGATCTAGTCCCAACTTATGTAACCCTTCCATGTGGCAAAAATATGTGCCAAATGGCACCTATGTGGCGTGATGACACGGCGGGTCATCACAGAGAGCTCAGTAACTCAGAAATTGAAAAATTAAGGGTCAACACTAAGCTTCACAATGAAATATGTAGTATTTCCTTTCTTAGGCAGCTCTAGCCACACAAATTAAATCAGTAATTCTACTTTCTGATTGTCTTATAGGTTAAATCATACACTATATGTTTATGTTGCCATTGTTATGCATAACTGGCAAGCGAGGGGAGGGGATTCATAGCATAACAGACTCGACAATTACTGCAGTAATAGGAAAAAGACTTGCAAACAAATAAAACTATAAAATTCAATCCAACTTCAGCTATTTCTTTTTGCAAGGGAAACAAACCAGAACAATAGATTCCTAGAATTATGCATTATATATTAGCAATACTATTGGCAGAATGACGGTGCTTTAACCTATCGCTTCATTCCAGTTTGAACTGATGGAGGCAACACATCTCTTCGTTTACACCTTTCCATGTTTCCATACCAACCTATCCAATTAAATGTCAAATTAGATCCACGTAATTAACAAAGAAGAACCACTTCAAATTTGGAGCAACTTTTAGCAGTAATTATATATGGGATGAATCTATCTTGCTTTTAAGTATTATCTACTTTTGTTTATAGTAAAATTACATTCTCAAATAAAAGAGGGAGATAGAAGAAACCTGCGGACATGTCGTAGCCTTGGTTTTTAAGTTCTCTGTACTCTTGACACAATGCGCATGTCTCGCAACAACAATGGCTGCAGAAATCAGTGCAAGGGATTTCGTCCAAGAAATATTGTCCTCTTAATTTGGAACGATAAAAGCATGAGTACAAACACGAGCACCCCGTCACGCACAAAATTAGTAAATAGAGTGCACCACTCACCCCACATGCTGCACTAATTTAACCAAACACAAAAAAATTGTTTCATCAATCATATTTCTTTGGAACTTGGTTTGTATATTTCGGGAATAAAGAAAAAATATATATATATACACGTCTCGTTTGAAACGTACAAGTTGATCCTCTGTCAACAATCTCTGCTATGCGGCCAAATGTGATACACGGGCACCAGCATGTTAAGCAACCTATGAACAACAAATGAAAGGGAAAACTCCCATTTTGCTTAATATTGAAAGGACAAAGAGTTAAACATAAAAAGTAGAATGAAGGCGAGCGCTTCTTAAAAAATTATACTATTAACTTACAACTGTGTACATCTTGACAGCAATCAAATAGACCAGTGGACCAAGGAAGTAGAGGATGAAATTCCAAGTTGTTAACTTTGGGTCTTTTCCTTGGAAGAACATCTTGATTTGCGACACATTCTGGTGTAATTGGAGCGGAAGGGGCTGCTAATTGAATCTCAGTAGGCGACATTGTGGAACGGCACTTGAGATGGTTAAGAAGAGAACGGACATGTTGTTTTGTTAAGAAAATGTGGCTGATGGCATAAAGTAGTGTGAGGGAAATTTGGCGGTGTAGAAACCGTTTTAAAACTTTAACTGCATTTCTCAACGGATCTCACTTTTGTTTTGAAATAACTAGCACCTCTCTACGTATTACCCTCCACAGACCCTACTTTGTGGGAATATACTGGGTTGTTGTTGTTGGGACACATGTGTTTCACTTGTATACCGAGTCATATAGTCCGTACTTGATAAAATAAGCAAGCCATCCTTTGAAATAATTACTTCATTTTCCAATTATTTCCTTTTATTAATTATAAAATAATAACGCGTAAACAACGAAAAATTTAAAATAAACGGAAGAAAGCAATAAAGTATATGAACACATAACTATTACAACCGATTAAGTCTTAACCACCAATAACTGGTGTCACAGTATCACAGTCGATCTAAGAGTGCTAAATACAAAGTCTAAAAAATAAAAGATATACTGTTTCAAAATCAAAGAGACGAAACAGGAAATAAGTGATAGAGGAGACGCCAGGACATGCGGACGCCTGCAAGTCTACCTTGGATCTCCGCATGGATTGAAGTAGTCACCCAATCTAGGGTCCGAAGTCTACAACACTAGGATCTGTATAAAAGAGTGCAGAGTGTGGTATCAGCACAACCGACCCCATATGCTGGTAAGTGCCTAGCCTAACCTCGGCGAGGTAGTGACGGGGCTAGGACCAGACTACCAAATAAACCTGTACAGTTCAACCATATACAATAAAAAAGAAATACAAAACTAAACAGTCAAGATGGGAGGGGATGCAAGCTGCGGGGGAGATATCAATTCCAAATAAAAGACGACAAGTACATGAAAGAAATAATATATCTCAGATGTCAACAACGAACCAAAAATCAACAAATGCACGTCTTCACCCGTCGTGCTTTTACTCTCGTCCTCACCAAAGCAATCATGTAATAAAAAGTGTGCACGGCATCACCCTTCGTGCTTTTACTTTCTTTCCTCACCATATAATCAATATAATCGGCACGGCATGGTACATCGTGCGGCATAACATCACCCTTCGTGCTTTACACTCTTTCCACACAATCATACACGACATCATCCTTCGTGCTTTACATTCTTTCCTTACGAAAATAATGCACGTCATCACCCTTCGTGTTATAACTCTCTTTCTCACCCAAACAACAATCACAAATAATAGGGCAAGGAAATAAATGAAATTAAAACAAAAATTCCGGCAAGGGAACATATTTCAATAACAAGTCCCGACAAGGGAACAATATCAAAACAACAACAATATCCCTGCAAGTGAGGCAATATAGTGATTCTTTTCTCTTTTTCACTTTTACTTCACAACTCACTTTACCACTTGAGCCAATGCTCCAAAGGGTTCAATTACCTCTTATACTTTCACAATTCGTTATACAACTCGAGCGAATGCTCCTCAATATTCAAGGGTCACAATCCCTTCCACAAGCTTTTCACAACAAATAGAAAATCATCACCAAAGTATGAACAATACAACGAGGCCATGATAATCATAAATAAGACTCACGGGCATGGTTGACACCAACATATAGATACTCGTCACCATGCCTATACGTCGTACTCAACAATTATCACATAGCAAATAGGACTTAACTCCTAATCTCTCAAGCTAAGGTTAGACCAAACACTTAGCTCGATGCCACGAACACAACTCACATCTCAATTATTGCTTTACCCCTCGATTCTACCACAAATTCGTTTGTATCTAGCCACAAGTTACTTAATTGCACCAATAAACGCTAAATAAATCAATTCTAAATGCATGGAAATGAGTTTTTTAAAGTTTTACCCAAAAGGTCAAAAATTACCACTAGGCAAACATAGTCAAAACCCGAGGTTCGAAACGAAATCCAATTATCCATTCCCCCACGAACTCAAATATATAATTTATTTTCAAATCGGACCTCATATCGAAGTCCAAATCCCCAAATTTTGGAAAAACTAGGTCCTAACCAAAACATCCAATTTCTCCGTGAAAATAATTCATTTTGCGTTGAAATCATGTTAAAAGATGTTAATGATTGAAGGAAACAAGTAAAAATTAATTTACAATTGATTTGGAAGAAGATTTGTTCTGGAAAAATCGTCCTAGGGAGTTGTGTTTTGAAAGGATGTGAAAAATGATTGATTTTCGGCTAAGTATAAACGTTGCAGGTTGTAGTTATGGGAAATGCGAACCCCGACCTCCGCAATATTGGGAATCACAAAGGGGGTTGAAAAATGCGAATTGGGAAATGCGAATAAAGTATCGCATTTGCGATAATAGGTTGGTGGGGGGGGGGGATGAAGAGGGCATCGCATTTGCGAGGATGACTGGCATGGGCTTCTTTCGCATTTGCGATAAGCCTCTCGCATTTGCAATATCACATTTGCGAGCCAAGCTTCGCAAATGCGAAGCCTGCAGGCCTGCAATGCAATAGCTAAAAACCTGCAATTTCCAAGTCTAAAATCCACTCCATTGCCTATCCAAAACTCACCCAGGCCCTTGGGGCTCCAAATCAAACATGCACACCAACTTAAAAATATTATACGGATTCGCTCGTGCATTCAAATCACTAACATAACATCAACAACTATGATTTTAGCATCAAAATCATGAAATTTTCTTAAGAACTTTAAATTCCCATTTTCCCCTAAAAAACGATCCGATTCATGTCGTTTTAAGTCCATTTCTTACCAAATTTCACAAACTTATCTTAAATCACATATAAGACCTGTATCGAGCACCAAAACCAAAATACGAGCACGATACCATCAGGTTCTAATCACAATTCCTTCCAAATCTCATAAATAATTTCAAAAAAACCATTTTCTTTAAAAATTTTATTTCTCGGGCTTGGAATCTCGGAATTCGGCTTCGGGCGTACGCCCAAGTCCCATATTTTTTTACGGACCCTCCGGGACCTTCAAATTATATTGTCCGGGTCCGTTTACCTAAAATATTGACCGAAGTCAACTTAACTCATTTTGAAGCCAAATTTTATCATTTTTCACAGATTTTCACATATAGAATTTTCGGCTATGCGCCGGACTTTGCAGGCCAATAAGTGTGGTGCTGAAAGAGGTTTTTAAAACCTTAGAACACAAAATTTATTTTAAAAACAAGTGATGACATTTTGGATTATCATATTATATTTTCTATATACATAATATAATAGTAAAATGTATATAGTTCGATTATGAGGTAGTGGTTGCACTTGCATCCACGGTTTATATGATGAATCTGCCTCTGATTGCAGCGATGATTGTTCCCCTGAAATGCATGAACGATGAAAAATCATCTCGAAACTGATGCAACCGTGAACTTAATTCTCCGAGAAGGTTTACAACATTATGGTCTATGGATTGATATAGGCATGCATACGCAGATATACCAATTTATGTCTACTTTAGAAGGGACCCCTGAAAATTTTGCAATCATGTCCACTGCTAATTTGACTTAAATCCTTCAATTATCTCAGTTAAAACTCACTCATAAATAAAAATAAATCGATCAAAGGTACAATTGAGAATAGCAAACTATCAGAAAGAGAAGAGAACGTGTAAATATGTTAGATTTGAGTGATTGTTCAGTACGTACACTTATGCAAACACCCACAAACTCTGTTTTTACACACTCGTCTTGTTTTAATACCGTAATACAGGGTAATACTAATTAGGTGATAATTTCAAATCAAACGGCCAGAGAGTCGCTATTACAGGTTAGTTCAGGGACTAAAAGGGTTTCTAGGAATAATTAAGGGATAAAACTGCACTTAGTTTTAACAGTACTTTTCCCCTTCAGGAACCCAAAGCAGAGGTAGCTCACCGTAGCTTCAGCTTTGACCGTGCTGCTATTGCAATCTGCCGTTATTCCTCTCTTTTGCATCTAGCAATATGTGGTTAACAAATAGTATCTAAGTCGTATGACCTCTTTTTTGGCTACCAGATTCTCGTATGGTAAATGAATTCAGTTGCTGAAATTGCATACAAGCTGTTTGCTAAAATGTCAAAGAGACGTTACTCGTCTAGAATTTCATTAAATGTTCGTGAAAGCTCCTTTTTTATGGACCCAATTAAGTTTGCTGAAAAGCAAAATGTCAGATCGTGGACATCAAAAATATCAAATTTGGTGAGGGAAAACCAATCCATAGAAGCAATCAACTTGTTCAAAACAATGCTAAGAAACAAACACAAACCCAATTACGTGACAGTTTTAAGCGTTATAAGAGCTGCTGAAAATTTGGAGTCTACAGCCCAGTGCGTTCACGGGTTTGCAATCAAATTGGGTTTTGAGTTGGAACTACCTGTTGTGACGGCTCTTGTTGGTGTTTACTCTACTTGGAATATGGATGCTGCATTGAAATTATTTAATCTCACAAGGTACAAAGATGTAATTTTGTGGAGCGCTATGGTTTCAGCTTGTGTCAAGAGTGGAGACTATGTTGAGGCTATTGAACTTTTCAGGAAAATGTTTTCCTCTAGTGTGGAACCAAATTATGTTAGCATTGTGGGGATTGTTCCGGCTTGTGCAAATCTTGGTGCTTTGAAAGTTGGAAAAGAAATTCATGCTTATGCAATGAAAAGTTCATTTATTTCTCATGTTAATATACAAAATTCTCTTGTGGATATGTATGCTAAATGTGAGAGTTTGAAGGCTTCTGTTACTGTTTTTCGTGGAATAGAGAAGAAGGATCTTATTTCATGGAGGACTATGATTCATGGATGCATAGATAATGATCGTCTTGATGAAGCTTTGAGTTTGTTCTCTGAGATGAGGTATTGTTGCTTTGAACCGGATGACAGTGTTATTCGTGAAGTTATTGGAGCATTGACACAACTGGATGAGATAAAAATTGGACAGTGTTTTCACAGCCTTGTGCTCAAGCAGGGATATTTGAGATGTGTTTCGGTAGTGACTGCTCTTCTTCAAATGTATGGTGGTTTTGGTGAGATTGAGTCAGCCAGGAGTCTGTTTGATCGCCTGAAACCAAAAGATCTTATTGCCTGGAGTACGATGATTGCAGCATATGCCCGAAGTGAACTGCCTAGTAGTGCTTTTGATATATATTGGCAGATGCAATCAGCAAATGAGAAGCCTAATGAGATCATCTATGTTAGTCTATTACAGACTTGTTCTTCGATGGCTGCTGAAGAGATTGGAGAAGGTATACATGCACAAGTGATTAAAATTGGAAATATATCCAATGCCTTTTTGATATCCTCGCTTATTGACATGTACTGCAAATTTGGACGCATAAGCCAAGGAAAGGCCATTTTCAGTGAATGTCCTAATAAAGATCTTATTTGCTGGAGCTCAATGATAAACGGGTATGGCATTAATGGGCATGGAAATGAGGCTCTTGAGTGTTTCTTAGACATGTTGAACTCTGGGATAAGACCAAATGATGTTGTTTTCATTTCTGTTCTATCTGCATGCAGTCATTGTGATCTTGAATATGAGGGGTGGAACTGGTTTTATGCAATGGAAGAGAGATTCGATGTTACTCCGAAACTTGCACATTATGCGTGCATGGTTGATATGCTTAGTCGTCAAGGCAATATAGAAGAAGCTCTTGAATTCGTCAACAACATGCCCATCGAGCCTGATAAGCGGATATGGGGAACTCTGCTTGCTGGCTGTAGAAAGACTCGTGTATCTACTGAAATCTCTGAGATTGTTGCCAAAAGGCTCATTGCTTTAGACCCGGAGAATACAAGCTATTTTGTGATTCTGTCTAACTTATATGCAGAGCAGGGCAGATGGAAAGAGGTAGAACAGCTGAGGCAACTCATGGATGAGAAGAATTTGAAGAAAGAGTTGGGTTATAGCTTAATTGAGGCCAGCCTGTAGAAAGGTAGAGAATATAGACAGATGGTATATTAGTACTTTATCTACTTGGAAACGCAATCATAAGTTTGTGGAATTCAATTTCTTCTTTGAAGTGTGTCCTCTTATTCGTCAACTTTGTGTCTTGTTTCAACCAAATTTTTCAGAAGTTGGTCCATGACAATCTAAATTTTCACTCTGATGTGCTCTGAAGTAGCTTTTCACTTTTAAAGATACTTGAAATTCCTTGGTCTTTACTGAGTATGCGAATAACAAATTCAAAAGCAGAAGTATGACATGTCAAGTTACTATTCTACTAAAGTATTGTAAAGTGTACCAAGAAGATCCAATTCTTCAAATCCAGCAGTTGGATGAGCTTAAGTGGAAGAAAGTTTGAGTTTTTTGTCATACATGTTTCACGAGATGTCTGAGAGACATCTGTCCCAGAAAGAATGAGGCAGAAAAAGAGAAGATGTTTTTCCTTCTTCGCTTTAGAGTCTGTCCCTGACTTTGACTGATAAAAAGGTGCATGCTTGTTCCAGAAAGTACAATATGTATGATCTTTTATTTGTATATAGTCTTTCATATCTCATGTTGTCATTGGCAGATATAATTATAAGGTGAAATGAAGTTAGTTATTATTAAAATGTGCCATGTGCTAAATACGAAATAGCGGTTACTTTTGCCTATTTATATATTCTAATACAGTTTACCCACCTCTTTTTGTCAGGTGCCACGGCAAAATCTCTGACTTGATGCTGCATTCAAGGAGGACTTCCAAGGATTGACTGCTTTGGCTAAATAGCAACTGCCAAGACATAAAGGCTTCTGAATAGTGATGACAGTCGGTATTGAGGTCGAATAGGAGCTTCTCTTGCAGATTTTCAGGTCAAAAAACTGGCCTGATCAAAATACTGCATCATAGGATTTGAAATGCCATTTTGAAAAATGAGGGGACAAGAGAGCCATCCTATCCCAAAGGTTCCCCACAGATTGAATTGTGAATTGCCCTTCAAGGTAGAATGTTACTAATGTGCTATTTCCTTTTCGCAAGAGTTTAAGCTGAACCATACAAATATATCTTAATTGGTGCAGCCTATACAAGTCCAGAAGAATGACGGGTATTGGTAGATGAACCGTCACCATGTGAATTCTCTTGCTACCATGATAGCACCAAGTGTGATCAGCATCAATCGTGTCAGGCAATGAAAATTGCGCACAATGTTTGCTTCCCCACTACTTGAAGGAGGATCAACCTAGGTCAAATAGTCAGGATATTTGCAGGGGATCTGGGAGAGATCTTCTTGATCAAATGATTGAGAATCTTCATTTTAAATTCTTACTGTGGAAGGCTATATGCAAATCTCTGAAGTTGTGCAGAACTCGTGGACTGATGAAGTAAAAAAAACAATCATACTTTATATTTTTGGTAGTTGTGCTTTGTGTGATCGGAGCCAACTAAAAAAATGGAAATGATACATTTTGTATAAACTAGTTTGCGCAGGAGTATCCATTTTTTATCCTTTTATTTAATGTAATAACTATAGAAAGAGTAGACTATAGTCATTAAAGTTCAGCTAGAAAACATCTGTTTGGTGAGCACCATATTTGTTTGGGACAGATCTCTGTTGTACCATATTTGTTTATTCTTTCGATGCCTTTTTAACTTGAGATTGACTCCTACTGCCCATCCCCTTTTTGAATGTTTTATGCATGTGACCGCAATATTCATTCGAGAGAACTAGACATGAAGTATGGAGAAAGCACCACCATATTTGTTTGGGACAGACCTCTATTGTACAATTTTGTTCTTGCTTCACGCTGCATGTTTCAAATTTCTTTTTCGTTTGGTTATTGTTTCGACGCCTTTTTTAACTTGAGATTGACTCCTATTCCCCATCCTTTTTTTGAATGTTTATGCGTCTGTGTGTTTTTGTTAGCGCAATATTCATTCGATAGAACTATACATGAAGTATGAAGACAACACTTTGGCTAAATAAGAAGGGTTCAACCTGTAGTACATGAAATGCAATTACTTTGTGTTTGCTTTAGAGTAAGGTATTTTGCCAAAATGCCTTTTGCTTGATAAAATAATTTTCATTGTTTGGTTGCATAAAAGCGGGGCGGCTCAAGTGTAAATGGGGCCTAAGGTGAAAGTTTAATATGTGGTCTAAATATTTATAAAAATGTTATATTATATATTTTTATTTAAAATTTATTCCTCTAACTTTTTGAGATACAAAATTGTTAATAACTTTATTATAATCGATTTTTTCTAGTAATTCCTTTTCAATTGATAGTATAGTCAAGCCATTTAATATTTCTTGAGACATTAACAACAACAACAACAACAACAACAACAACAACAACCCAGTATATTTCCACAAAGTGGGGTCTGGAGAGGGTTATATGTAGGCAGGCCTTACCTCTACCCAAGAGGGCAGAGAGGCTGTTTCCAATCGACCCTCGGCGCAGGGAAAAGGAAAGAAAACAAAAACAAAAACAAAAACAACATTATTTACACCAGCATACATCGCATAAATAATTAACTAACTATAAGAGACATATGTACCATAAATAAATCGGCATACAATAATATTAAAACAGTAGCTACCAGAAATGACTACCATAAGAGAACGCAAACTAATCCTCTAAGGGTGGCCCTACCGCGCCTCACCCACCCCGGGAAAAGAGTACGAAAGCTCTAGAAGCCCCTATCCTACAACCCTTATACTGGACCTCCAGGCTGTCCTATCTAGGGTCATGTCCTCGGAAATCCGCAACCTGGCCATGTCCTGCCTAATTACCTCTCCCCAGTATCTCTTAGGCCTCCCTCTGCCTCGCCTCACACCGACCACCGCTAGCCGCTCGCAACTCCTCACCGGGGCATCGGGGCTTCTCCTCCGCACATGCCCGAACTATCGAAGCCTCGCCTCTCGCATCTTCTCATCCATTGGGGCCACTCCTACCTTCTCCCGAATGACTTCGTTCCTAATCCTATCTAACCTGGTGAGCCCGCACATCCACCTAAGCATCCTCATCTCCGCAACCTTCATCCTCTGAACATGAGATTTCTTCACCGGCCAACACTCCGTCCCATACAGCATGGCAGGTCTAACCACAGCTTTATAAAACTTTTCCTTGAGTTTTTGTGGCACTTTCTTATCACACAAGACTCCTGATGCAAGCCTCCACTTCGACCACCCCGCCGCTATGAGGTGGGTGACATCCCCGTCAAGCTCCCCGTCCCCCTGAATCACTGATCCAAGGTATCTGAAACTATCCCTCTTGGCTATGGCCTGGGATCCAATCATCACGCTCCCTCCCACTTCGCTCGGCTCAGCGCTAAACTTGCATTCCAGATATTCTGTCTTGGACATGCTTAGTTTGAAGCCCTTAGACTCGAGAGTCTGTCTCAATTCCTCTAGCCTCCCGTTAACACTGACCCTCGTCTCGTCTACCAGCACTATGTCATCAGTAAATAGCATACACCAAGGTACCTCCCCTTGAATATGCCGCGTCAAAGCATCCATTACCAAGGCAAACAAGATGGGGCTAAGCGTAGATCCTTGATGGAGCCCCATAACCACCGGGAAATGGTCTGAGTCACCACCCACTGTCCCGACCCTAGACTTAGCTCCATCGTACATGTCCTTGATTACTCTGATGTAGGCTTCCGGCACGCTCTTAGCCTCCAGGCACTTCCATAGTACCTCTCTAGGGACCTTGTCATACGCCTTCTCCAAGTCTATAAACACCATGTGCAGGTCCTTCTTCATATCCTTAAACTGTTCCACCAATCTCCTGACAAGGTGGATAGCTTCTGTAGTGGACCGACCCGGTATGAAACCGAACTGGTTGACAAATATAGATGTTGACTCCCTCACCCTGGCCTCGATCACCCGCTCCCAGACCTTCATGGTGTGGCTTATTAATTTGATGCCCCTATAGTTGTTGCAACACTGGATATCTCCTTTGTTCTTATACAAGGGTACCACTGTACTCCACCTCCACTCCTCCAACATCCTTTTGGTCCTGAAGATCGCATTGAACAACCTGGTGAGCCACTCCACTCCTGGCTTACCCATATATTTCCAAAACTCTACCGGGATTTCATCTGGCCCAGTCGCTCGACCTCTACTCATCCTACGCAAAGCCCCGACGACCTCTTCCACCCTAATGCGCCTTTGGTACCCTAGGTCTCTATGACACTCTGAATGCCCCAACTCCCCTAGTTCTTTGCTTTGGTCCCCCTCTTCGTTGAGAAGATCTCGGAAGTACGCCTGCCATCTCTGTTTGACTTGAGACTCCCCCATCGGGACTCTACCATCCTCATCCTTGATGCACCTAACTTAATCCAGGTCCCTCGCCTTCCTTTCCCTTACTTTGGCTAACTGGAATAACTTCTTGTCCCCGCCTTTCTCCCCCAATTCCTCGTATATGCGACCAAAAGCCGCGTATTTAGCTTCCGTGACCGCCAGTTTCGCTTCCTTCCTTGCCACCTTATAGCTCTCTCTGTTCACCCGCCTTTCTTCCTCGCTTGTGCTCCCTGCCAACTTCGCAAAAGCTGCTTTCTTCACCTCTACTTTTCCTCGCACTACATCGTTCCACCATCAGTCGCCTTGATGTCTGCCTAGATAGCCTTTGGCTACCCCAAGCACATCTCGCGCTGCCTCCCTCACCAGAGTCGCCGTCTCTGACCACATTGCGTCTGCCCCAGAACTTCTCCAAGCTCCACCATCAACTAACCTCCTCTCCAGCTCCTGGGCTTTCTCTTTAGTCAAAGCACCCCATCTAATTCGCGGTCGGCCCGGAGCACCCCTCTGCTTCTTCTTCACCCAGAGTCCGACATCCATCACTAGGAGTCTATGAAGGGTACAAAGGGATTCTCCCGGAATAACCTTGCAGTCCCTGCACAGACCTCTATCGCTCCTTCTAAGAAGAAGGTAATCGATTTGAGTCCTCGCCGTCGAACTTTTGAAGGTGACCAAATGCTCCTCCCTCTTCTGAAATGTCGAGTTAGCAATCAGAAGCTCGGAAGCCCTAGCGAACTCCAACAGCGCAGAGCCTCCTCCGTTCCTAACCCCAAGGCCAAAGCCACCATGCACCTCACCATAACCACTAGCATCTGCCCCAATATGGCCATTAAAGTCCCCTCCAATGACCAACTTCTCAGATTGGGGAATACTACGCACCAACTCATCCAAGTCGTCCCAAAAATGCCTCTTGACCTCCTCATCCAAGCCCGCATGCGGTGCGTAGGCGCTGATGACGTTGAGGACGCAACCCCCGATAACCAACTTAATAGACATCAACCTATCGTTCGCTCGCCTAACCTCCACCACGGACTCCCTAAGGTCCTTATCCACCAGGATGCCCACTCCATTCTTACCCCTCACGACCCCAGAGTACCACAACTTAAACCCGTCTACATCCCACGCCTTCGTCCCTTTCCACCTAGTCTCCTGAACACAGGCTATGTTGACCCTCCTCTTCTGCAGGATCTTCGCCAAATCAATGGACTTACCCGTTAGAGTGCCTATGTTCCACGACCCGATCCTTAATCTATGAGCGTCCGCTACCTTCTTCCCACCCTTACCTCCCGCACTACCCACAGAACCTCTCCCTACCCCCCTACTTACCCTCGCCACCGCCCCAACCCCCCTACATCCCCCGTCGCGGCCACTATCCCTCCAACCGACTATGGAGAATAATGACCCACACACGCTCCTAAGGGAGATACAAAAAAGATGCAAACTAGATAGTAACAGAATAAACTCACAAGAAATGCTAGCGAGAGCACGAAAAAGGTGTACAGGTTAAGCGAGAGGCGGGAGGTACCAACTCCCGTTGGAAAAACCTGAAGGAAGGCGCCCGAGGTCGATTGCTGCCTCTACTTGCACGTCCCAGCCGGTGTTGCTTAGCTCTTTACTCCCAAACACCGTAAAGTCGCCTTGTCGCCTGTCCTGGGGTTTACCGGGACATATAGTTCTGTTGCGTCCTGCCGAGAACCTGCACAAACACAAAACCAACCATACGAAAAAGCGGGGGATGGGGGTATTGCCTGACTTGGGGGAGGGACTGCTTGAAAGTGGGGTGGGAGGTGGGGGAAACGAGGGATGGGGAGAATAGGGGTGGCGGGGCAGAGGGGTGAGGGGGGTGGAGAGGGAGGGGGAGGAGGGAAATGAGAAAGAGAGAAAAGAGGAGGAAGAAGGAAGGCAGTAAGGGGGAGGGGGCTGCCGGCAAACTCGCCGGAGTTGGGAAGAAGGTGGTGGATAAACAGAGGGGGGGAGGGGGGTGGGGGGATGGTAGAGAAGAGAGGGAGAGAAGAAGAGGTAGGGGTGACCTTACTTGGGGGGTCACCGGCGGCTGGTCGCCGGAGTGGGGGGTGGGTGGGGGGGAAGGGTGACCTTACCTGGGGGGTCGCCGGAGTAGAGGGGTGGGGGGAGGAGTGTATGTCGCTGGGATTAAAGGTGACCATTGGAGAAGATGACTGTTGGGAGGGAGAGAGAAGATGACTATTTCTTGAGACATTGTTGATCAATAAA
>JASVEL010001356.1:0-57568 GCA_032618575.1 Nicotiana noctiflora | reverse complement strand
GGCATGACTCCAACCTGTATATGTATCAAAAATTATAATTACATGGAGGAGGACATAGGCCTTGGCCTCCAAAACAATATGATAGGTGACTGCACTTAACCTATAATACACGATTGAACAAAAGTATTTATCTTGGGTACGAAGAAGGTTGTGCATCCTAGGGTAGTTTATAGCAACACAAATGGATGCTATGTACAAAAAGGTGAGAGGAAGAAGCTTACTGCTAGGTGTTGTTATTGATAACAAACTTGTTTTTCTTCTATATGAATCTGAAGTTAGGCATTCCGTTAACTTCTAACTTCATTGAAGCTCTAACATTCAAGGGTAATGATACAACCTCATTAAAGATATAAACAATTTTGGATTCTTCACCCAGATTAGCAATCTTGTCACAGAGTCGTTTCCTTCTCTCAAGATATGACAAAAGACAAAGTTAGCATCCTTGGTCATGGTTTGAATTTGCCCAATAATATAATTGAATCTCCACGGAGGTTTTCTTGAGCCTTTTGATCAAGTTAAGAATAATCATCGAGTCAGATTCGACTATAACATTTGCAAGGCCCTTTGTACTACACATTCTGTTGCCTCGCGTCTTAGATTTAGCTTTCGCAATTTGCCTGCATATATTTGAAGGTAGGCATTGCAAAAATGTCTTATGGATTTTATTTTTGGGCTTAGTCAACCACTACCTCATAACTCTATGTCTTACTTGGCTTTGGACCGATCTGATACCACAAGAGTTACAAAAAAAAGGACCATACTAGGTTGGCAATATGACTATCACTTAGCAGATGGTCAGTGGATTCCTCATAATGGTCGGTGAAAGCAACAATCACATATGGAGGCAATATTCACTCCAAACCTTACCACCTTATCCAATTCCAATAGGACTCTCTAACATAAAAAAGAGACCTTAAAAGGAAGCTTTTTATGCCAAATAGTTACATGTAAGAGTAGTTCCTTCCCTAGTTCTCAGAGTATGCCAGACATATTTACAAGTGAATTCCCCTGAAGGATTCGAAGTCCATATGGGTCTGTCTTTTCTATCGATATTGAAGGGGATGACCTTTATGGAATTAACCACGTGAAGAGGGAGAATTCTCATCAATTTTCTCTGATTCCAAGTATCATGAAGGTAGAACTCACTTACCACAATTTTTTTAGGAGTCCTACTATTATGAGCCAAATGAGCTAGGGGTCTAAAGTCAGTCCAAGAGTCCCACCAGACTTGTGCTATTGCTCAAGTCTTTTTCCTCCTGAATGATCCTTAAGTGTCGCCCAACATTGCTTGCGATAATTCTGTCCATGAACGGTTGGGAGTGGAGAAAAGAATTGTCTCATTTCGAGTAGTTTAGGAGCAAAATTAACCCTTTTCAATCCAAATTGGAGCAAACCGCTAGTGGGTAGCGCAATTTTGAGCTACTTGATGAACGGTGAGCGCATTTTTATACCAAATACGAAACAGAGTAAATTTATTCCAATTACACGGAGACGAAATTGTGGCATTTGAACAAAATTGATCATATTCCCTAAAATTAATTATAGGTTCGCTTCTCGATTCAGGTAATGTCAACTTTGATATGGTAATTATAAGACCCAACGGGAACTTGATGCTACCATTGACTTGGTATCAGACCATTAATTTTGAAGGAAGAAGTTCCAGGAAAAAATGTTTTTTCATTTATAGGAATTTGGAATTATCTTTTCAAAATTTTAACCTTATGTAACATTGAATTACGGAAATATATCTGCAGAAGACTGGAAGAGGTCCTCAAACTACGTACTAGTAGAGGGGAGATAAACAAACGGGTAGGGGTATACGAAGAAAACCGATAAATCGCACCAAAATAGTAATACGAGCCAAACCGGAAAACAAAACCTGATCATGGGTTAGTTTGACTTGGTTTGGTGTTGGAAAAAATAACCCGACCATAATTGGTTTGATTTGGTTTTAACTAAAAAAAGTCAAACCAAAACGAAACCAACTCGGTATTATATTTATTCATTTTTTACAAATATTTTATACATATAAATATTTATTATTTCTTAAAACTTTTCACAGTTTTATCTTTAAATATATTGTTTCAAGTTTGGAATTAACATTCTTGAATGGTCCAATAAATTTTATTCATAAAGGTAGTAATTCAAATAAACTTCACATCAATACTAATGCTAACTAAGAAATTCAACTCAACACTAGAAATGACAATAGCGTGGATATCTATTTTTTTGTTTTGCATTATTTATATTGAAAATGCATAACTTGGTTTATCTTTTTCTTTAGTGGTTAGTTGTGTAACTAATATACTTATAGTTGTTCTTAATTAAGCATGACTTATATAGTACTTTTAGATTATATTAATATTTATTATGGTTCATTACTTAGTAATATTTTCTTTATGGATTTTAGTATTTTTGTTATTGAATATTTTAGTACAAATGCTATGACTCATCTCATATTATTGTATTATTTTCTTAAAAAATATATTATATAGTTGTATCCTTGTAGGATTAGAGAAGTATGTGGAGCACAAGTTATATATTTGTGCTATGAAGACTTATCGGAAAAACAAATCCGAAAATTCGAAAAAACCTGAAAACCGAAAAAATCCGAGATTGAAAAACCCGATTTCGTTGGTTTGATTTGGTTTATAGATATAAAAATCCAACACTATTGGGTTGATTTGGTAATTGAAAAATCCGAACCAACCCGGACTATGTACACCCCTACAAACTGGATATGATCAGTTTTTAAAAACAATATTAAATAAAAGCTTAGGATAGTTTTTGGGTAAAAATTTTTCTTCTATTCTCAAAATTTCAAGTTTTTTTTTTTATAAAAAAATGTATATCCAAACAATTTTAACTTTCAGATATTACATTTTAACAATTTTAAAAGCTCTTTTTTCAAAGTTTAACCAAATTTATGTCCAAACGCTACTTAAATAATCGGAGCAAAATTAAGAAAGAATTGCAAAAAAATACACATGACTTTACACCATAACAAAAAATAGCCCATATTTTTAAGTTTTACCCCACATAGCCTATATTGTACATATTTTGAAAACACTAGCTCTTACAAATTCAAAATATGTGTTCCTACAACTATTGCTTCTAAAAACTATAGAGTTAAATCTATGTTCTCACAACTATTATTTTTACTCTATTCTTCTCACTTTTTTTTTTACATATGCTTCAAGGGGTCATCCAGCATTACTGCTTCTCCCCTCATATCACCTGATTGTAATGTAAAAAAATTAAAGAGTAGAAGTCCACCATTAAAGGACATTCAAATCTTTGCTTTAGAAAATAGAATTTCTTGTAATTCTTAGTTGTTTGGATTGAGTATTATTCCAATTGATTGAAAACATCAAAATAAGTTCAAAGTTTAAATTTGAAGTGATTTGGATTAGATTTGAGCAAGATTTGAGTTAAATTACAGAAAAAACGCACAGAAGAAGAGCAAGTCAGTTTTTTGTATAATTATGTATAATCTTGTATAATAATATATATGAGTGTATAAATACACTATTATACACCATTATACACTTTTATACACCTTTATACAAACGTTTGTAGACGAACTTCTTCCACGATTTTCAGTTGCAATTCCTGTTCAAAACTAATCCAAATCTCCATTAAATGACCCCAAATTTTATATACAGCCTCCTTATACTATTTCTAACAAGTCTAAATAACACCCACTCCAAATTTTTCACAAAATCAAATTCGAAATTTAAACGCACATATTTAAGCTTGCTAAAAATCTAATTTTTACCACCCAAATATATTTGGTTTGGTGAACTAATAATTGATTCACAATTACTAATACGAAAATTAACTTAAAAGCTTGAGCAATCCTTTTTAAAAATTAAATGGTAATTTTGAGAACCTATTGGAGTTTGATGTTGAATCTTAGCCTATTATTTTTGGGCTAATTGGTTGTAAATTAAAATACGGGCTATAAAATTGAAAAATGAGGAGCTCACTTGTTCTCATGTGAAATTATCCCCAAAATTAATGACAAGTAGGTTTCAACACATTCCTCAATCATTGTATTTGGAAGTTCATACACATGTGGACCGAAGTCCAGTATATTATACTAGATCGGTCTATGTTGCAACAAAATAGTGGTATTTTTATTGACTTGGTAAATGTTGGCTATTTTTGAATGACCAGTCTGAAAACTGGCTAGAACGTGCTATTTTTACGATGAATTAGCACATTTGGAATAATACAATATTTGTTAGAATTTTAATGTATATCATGTTCTGTGTCGAGCAATATTGAATTCGATTAAGTCGTAACTGATTCTAAGGTATAAGCTCGTGATAGGTTAAAATGTCAGTCCAGTGCATAAAGCATTCCCCCTTTACCCAACGATTTAGGGGAGGTAATCTACCTTGATATTAGTCTCACGTCTTGAATCCGTGACATATAAATTATACAAAAAATAATTTACGATTGTTTCAAGTTCCTTTTCACTTGTTAGCGACTAGAATAAAATAGTCTAATTATGATGAACAATGAATAGAACGTCGGATTCACATAACTGATCCACAAGAAGTCAAAGCTTTTTACTACTTAGAGAAAGTATACACTAAATACAATTTAAATGGAAAGGAAACATTGGATAATTCAAGAATCTTAGCCATATTTACATAAAGAATGTATGATGTATATTGGTGTAAGTGCAAGAAAAGGCATAAATTTTGAATCTCTTCTTTCTTTGGGCACTATCTTTGGCACATTGCTTCCAAAAATTTATAGCTCTTTTGTGAAAATTTACTTCCGTTAGAAAAATTGAATAATTATGGAGAATAAAAAATTTAGCTTGAGGCGTGTCAAAGATATTGTCCTTAAGGATATTTCGTCACACCGAGATGAATAATATTAGACGTATTTCCCAGGATTCAACAAGCTCTTCTAGTATAATTAGGAGCAAAAATAATAAAGATTTATAAGAAAAAAAATCAGCACAAAAGAAAAAAGAATGAAAAGTTTTTACTATTTTCACTCTACTTCCATGAACGCAAACAAATAGCTTTATATATAGCCTAAAGAAGTTACATCTTCCATGAAAGAAACGTTGAAAATTTAATACCAAAGATTCAATGCCAAAACTGAAAGAAACCAAAACGAATCTTAAGAATTCAAATCCAAAAATTCAATTCCAAAGAAGAAACTGTTATAATCATTGCCTATTCAAGATTAAAGGAAATTATTATCATTTTTAATGTTTGCAAACGGTCAAGACCTTTTGGTCAATTTTAATAACAAAAATATAACTGATTGCAATATCCATTCAATGCAAATAAATATTGAGATATTAAAAATATTAAAATACTCATTCTTTTTGAGTTATTAAAAATATTATATTTTCTTAACAACTTCCGTACAATTTTATATTTATCTCGTCTTCTTTTAACGTCTTCACTCACAATTTTTTCATACAAACAGATCGCGCATATATATGCCGATGCAGGACATGACCAAACAATCTCAAGCATAATCTAAGAAAAAGAAATGGGACATAGGCCTCTATACTGTAAGGGGTCGTTTGGTACAATGGTGGAATATTTTGCTTTTTAGTTATCCCACCTTCTATAGGAATAACTAATTCCACCATTTTAATATAACAATTATCCTGGGATTGACTAATACCTCAAACAAAACATGAGATAAAGTGATATACATTATTTTCAATAAACATTCGGCTCAAAAAAGTGATAATTTATTAAATACATTAAAAAAAAAATGGGAAGTCAAACATGAAAATGATCTACTTTAAGTAAGATTTGCACAAGCATATACGTAAGAACTGCTTATTAACTATCAAATTCACGTTATCAGTAGGTAACATTCAACACTTACAACAATTTGTCATACAACAAATGGTAATTGCTTAATAAGAACAACAAACAATAAATAATCATCAAACTACCAAAAAGAAAAAGACCCTGATTTGATTCGACATCTTTACTTCACACGGGGTAACGTATGCGTACACTTTACTCTCCCCAAAACCTACTTATGAGATTATACAGGGTTTGTCATTGTTGTTGATTCGAGATCTTCCAGATATTGATAATCATATTTAAAAAGAAAAAAGAAAAAAAAATATTGATTATAAAGTTTACAAATTGGATAAAATCATGATGATATTTTTCAGTATAATGTTTTACAGAAATTTATGTGTTGATTAGAGTAGTACGAAGTTAATAGTTGAGATACTGTAATGGAAAATGACTTCCATCTATTATAGTGAGTGAAATATTTTTTTTCTCCATTTGATGGAAAATAATTTCCTTCAACTTTTTTTTTTGTTAAAACTTTAAAAGAAAAACCATTAATTGTATTGTATTATATCACCAGCCAAGAAAAGTAACAACAGTGCTATTGATTGAGAAAACGTTAGACAAAAAATAACTGAAGGAAACAAAGATGATATCTCATCTTTCCGACATTAACAAAATGATATTAGTTTCAATATGATTGCATTTTTTTTTTAATATTTTCAATTAGTACAACTTCACAATTTTGTCATATTCCACATTTCATTACATGTTTCGGGTATCTAGGGTAAGCTACGTGAGTCATATCTGCGATAAGTAGTTGATGCATGGAAATGGATGGTTGATGTAATATTACTAGGTCTTGTTTTTGCATTCTTCCGATCTTTGCTAAGTGATCCGCACAATTATTACCTTGTCTAAGAGTATGAACCATAAAGATCCCAAGCTCGACCATGAACGCCTACACTCTTTTATTACATCATTGTCAGGATAATCTTCGATGATATTTTCCATTGTCAGCACATCATAGCATCACTCGAATCGGTCTCGATGATAACTTTTCTCAAGTTGTAGTTCTTTGCTAGAGTTAGACCGCCATGTATAGCCCACAGTTCTGCTGTGAGGCTAGATGTCGCTCTCATTCCAAGGCGCCCGAAGAATCTCCCTATCCACTTTCCCTTATCATCCCGTGCAATATCTCCAAATCCCGCCAAATCAGAATTAGGCATAAAACTTCCGTTCGTATTGATCTTGATAAACCCCGACGGAGGAAAAGACCAACTAATATAGATTGGTGCATCACTTTGTCGAACTGCTGACTGAACATGACAAATTCTACCAGTGTTTCCAATAACAAGAAAATAAGTATTCTACGAGTGAATAGAAAGAACATATACTGCCATGATTTTTGCAACTCCAACTGATGAGATGGAAAAGAATATAAATGAAATTTCGAAAAGGAAACTAAGTGAATTTCAGAAGAAACTATAACTATTCAATGATGGGAAGATTTATTTATAATTTATATTTCTTAAGCATAAACCTACCAGAAGTAGGATTCGTTTTTCCTAAAAATCATCAGCTTCCTAAATGAAAATATTATTTTTGGAAACCATGTAATAATTATTTTAGTGGAAACATAATCCTTTTCCTAATGCAAGTAGGATTATTAGCAAAAAAAATTCAAGTAGGATTCTAGTTGTGGAAACAAATATTCACAATAGAAAGAACATTGGAAAACATAGCGGGGATAGCTCAGTTGGGAGAGCGTCAGACTGAAGATTTGAAGGTCACTCGCCGCAATCTAATTTTGTTTTTTACCTTTTGATTTATTTACCAGACTATCAATATCAATTATTATCAAAATATTCCGTTTAATTAATAGCTTCAGTTACATTTGGATTGTGCTTCACAATTAATATGATTTCTAAGTTAGAGTCAGACAACTGGTTTTTACGTAACGGCAGAAATCTTTTTGTTTTTCTGTATTGTATAAATTATACGAGAAGCAAATAAAGCAGAAAGAACACAATAAAATATTTGATTTATTTGTTCAGCCATGGATAACAGAATTACTATTTTGGTTTAACATAGCGGGGAATGGGATATGCAATACAGGTTTAAAAACTTCAACGTTGATGGGCTGTTGATCAATATAGATTGGGATTTTAAATCTTTTCGTTCAGAGATATCAAAAATCCCTAGAGTTGATGCAAACAATGATATGATGGATATTAAATTTTCTGTGAAAGAGAATTTTTCACCAATTAAAATATACGACGATAGGAGTTTGTGCTTGTACATGGAGTTGAAAAGGAAGAATTTGTCATTCATTGATTATCCTTTGTGTATAAGCAAGAAGGAATCGGTTAATGATGGTACATGCGCGAATTTAGTTCTAAATGAATTAAATTTCAATGTTTTTCCGAATTTGACAATGGTTGACAATCTGGAAACCATTGAATTTTTTAGTTCTGAAAGTGAGGAGCACTATGATGTTATGCAGATCGATGAATGTGGTATTATTGACAACATTAAACATCTAGAGATTTTTGAAGGCCAGTTATACAAAAACAAGGATGTACTGCAAAATGTTATGAAACATCTTGCAATCCGAGAGAAGTTCCAGTTTAAGGTTAAGCGTTCAAATAAGTCCAGGTAAACACAAAGTTAATGTCATGTTGTATAAAATTTAATATATGACAGTTTCATAAAAGGATCGAGAAGGACTAATAATATGCAACGTATTATTTGAAATAAACTTAAATGACAAATATATATTTATGAGACTAACAATAACGTTTGTGTTATTAGTTTGTATATGCACGAATTATAGGTGGAATTATGGCTGATGTATGACTATATCAGTAGGTTTCAAACCAGTTTTTAGCTAAGTTACATTGTCATTTTGTAATTGAAATCAAAACAGTAACTAACATATAGAGTATAATTATATTACAGGTATTATCTCGTATGTGTAGATGATCAATGCTCATGGAATCTTAAGTCATCAATCCTAAACACCTCGAATATATTTAAGGTGAAAAAGTTAGAACAAGTTCACACGTATGGAAATAATTCCAGATTATTTTTACAACGGCAGGCTACCTCAAATCTCGTTGGAACTTTGATAATGAAAGAGTTAGATGATCCTAAGCTAGAGTATTGTGACGATCCGACCCGTCGTCTCGTGAGTTACTACCCCGATCTTCCCATTTTCTACCTCCTTATGTTTTATTATGGGTATTGCTTGTGTGAGACTTGATTTGGGGTGACTTTGATAAGAAATGGGACACTTAGTCTTTTTCAAGAAGACTTAAGTTGGAAAAGTCAACCGGATATTGACTTATGAGTTAGAGGGCTCGGAATTGAATTCGATGATTCGGTTAGCTCCGGGTGATGATTTAAGGCTTAGAAGCGTGATTAGAAGTAATTTTGAAGGTCTGGTGAAGAAGTTATCCTATTTTGGCGAAGTTTGAATTTTGGCGGATTCCGGTTGATAGGTGATATTTTGATGCGAGAGTCGGAATGGAATTTCGAGAGTTGCAATAGCTTTGTTAGGTGATTTATGGACTTGTATGCAAAATTTCAGGTCATTCGGAAGTCGTTTGGTTGGGTTCCGGATTGAATGTGAGTTTTGGAAGAATTTGATAAAATTAGGCTTGAATCCGTGGTAATTTAATAATTTTATTGTTGTTGAATGTGTTTTGACGATTGGAACAAGTTTGAATAACGTTATAGGATATATTGGTATTTTTGGTTGAGGTCCCGGGGGCCTCGGGGTGATTTCAGATGGCTAACAGGAATTTTTGAGTTGAAAAATGCAGCAGAAAAATTGCAGAGAATTTTGTTCTATGCGATCACAATGCTCAAATGCGATCACATATTATTAGCTACAGTACCCAGGATTTTGTTCAATGCAATCGCATAGACTTAGCTATAGTGCCCGAAAATTTTGTTCTATGTGATCGCATAGTGTTAACTACAGTACTCGGACAGAATGTTAAAATATTTCAGTCGCAAAAATAACCTATTTTTCTACCATTTTTGGTCATTTTTAAGAGCTTTTGGACGGGAATTGAAGGGATTTTGACGGAAAATCATTGGAGGTAAGTTTTATGAGTTAAATACTTATTTTTATACAAGAATCATCCATGGAATTCATGATTTAATGGCTAAAAATCAAGAAATTAGGGCTTGGAGCAAAAACTTTAAATTTGGGATTTGAGGGGCCATTTGTGGCCCGATTGGGGAGTTCTTGGTAAGTACGGACTCGCGGCGAAACGAGGATTCCAAAAATGTAAATTTCGAAATTTTTCGAGATGTGGGCCCGAGGCTCGGGTTTTGCCAATTTCGTGATGTTTGGTATTTTTCGAGTTCTTTTGATTGGGTTATGTTCCATTAGCCTTATGATATATTTGTACTGATTTTGTCTAGTTTCGACGCGCGTGGAGGCCGGTTTGAGGAGCAAAGGAATCGTTGGTTGGAGTTTTTGCCTGTTCGAGGTGAGTAATACTTGGGAATGATATCCTGGGGATTTGAAACCCCGGATTTGCACAGCTTAGTGCTGTATCGAGGTGACTTGCATGCTGGACCTGAGCGTGGGTTAGAGCATTGTTGGGGATCGTGACTTGGTCCATCCCGATTGTTGGTTTTTTATTGCTTATTTGCAAACAATTTATTGTTATCATTATGATTTGGCCTCATTGCCATATTTGAGGCTTATTGCTGACTGTTTGAACTCTTTATGAACTTGAACTGTCATCACTATTTCCCTCACTATTTGAAATATGATTTGAACTCAGTCCGTGTGATTTATATTATTTTGAACTCAGTTATATTTTTCTCAAACTTGGAGTTTTAAACGATATTTGAACTATCATTTGAGCTGAGTATTATTGTTTTTAATGATGTCCGAAGGGCTTTTTGACTATTCTTGGACTAATTGGGGCCGAGGGCCATATGTGAGGGCAAGATGAGTGATTTGAGAAGGCTTTCAGGCCTCGAGTGTTATGTGCGCATATGCATATACATGCATGGATCGGACTGCACGCCGCAGTAGCATATTGCATGGATCGGACTGCACGCCGCAGTAGTATATTATATGGATTGGACTGCACGCTGCAGTAATATGTATGTGGATCGGACTGCATGTTACAGTATTATTGCGCTTGGGATGTAGGAGCCCCTCCAGAGTCTGAACCCCCACAGTGAGCGCGGGTATCCAGATGGATCGGGTTGCACGCCGCAATGGTCATATGCATTGCATTGCATTCACTCCTATTTATACTACGTGACATGACATTAGCACTCATATATCATTAGCATACATACTGTTATTTGCCTTGTTGACCAGATACCATAGTGTTACATATTGAGGAATGCTGTGCCCAAGGGGCCAGCTTGTGAGCCGACTGCTCTATCTGATATAGTATTCATATGCTGTCTGTTAAAAAAGAAAAAGGGATATTTCTAAAAGATAATTTCAAAGAGATATTTTTTACTTATCTTGACATTTTCCAAAAGAATTTTTACCGTATTACGATTTTCTCAAAGGAATTGTACTGTCTTGTATAGCATTTTGGGGTGCCCATACGAGTTTTCCTATCGCTCGAATATTATTCTTTTTTATTACCACTGAGTTGGAAGTACTCATTGTACTCCCTGCATCTTGCATGTAGTTGCATGTATTATTCACCCGATAGTGGGTTATTAGCAGGGCAGAAGACTTTATGGTGGTAGTTGAGCCAGGTGACCGGTAGCGTTTGCGGCACCGTACTTTATTTTGTATTCCAGTTTTTATCTTGTATTTATCTATACTTTGTTGGCCAGTAGTAGCGCCCTTACTCTCTAGATGCTCATGACTTGTGACACCTAGGTCGGGTTGTATTGGGATGACATTAATAGATTTAAATGTCAATAAGTCAAAATTTCTATTTATTTATGTTCGTTAGCTGTAATAAAACGTATTTGGGGTTATTGGCTGGCCTTGTCTTCTTGAGAAGCGCCATCACGACCGGGTAGGGAAATTGGGTCGTGACAAGTTGGTCTCAGAGCCTAGGTTACTAGGTCTTACGAGTCATGATTAGGTTTAGTAGAGTCTCGCGGATCGGTACAGAGACGTTTGTATTTATCCTCGAGAGGCTATAGAACCTTTAGGAAAAACTTCACTTTCTTTGAATTTTTATCGTGAGTACTTGATTCAGTTGGAGATATACCTCTTGATATTCCTTCCGCACATATATTCAGTTGTAGTATATGTGCCTTTATGGCTTGTGATTCCCTGATCGAGGCGAGATGTAATCTCCGTGAGTTTGATGCTGGACCAGTTTGGAGGACTTAAGCCCAGATATTTGCCTATGTCTTGAGCACCGAGGTGCTGATTGTGTGAATAAGTGATTTGAACTTATATCTTTAGTATGGTCCCTATTAGCCGAGATCATGGCTCGATAGTTATATAATGAGTATGTTGGTACTGTGTAATGTGTATGGCAATGGAAGGTATACAAAAATTATTACGGAAAGAAAATGTTCTTACTTGGTGGAATAGCCCAGATAATTGAGGGTTGAAAGGTATTTCCTATGTGTTATGATTCAATAGGTGGAAAGCATGTCCATGTATCAATTTTGATAGTATAATACATGTAGTATTGAGACTTACATAATTGATATATATTGTGATGTTTTGCCAAGTTGTGGATGTTTTGTTAGGATGATTTTGATGATTCTCTAGCAGGTGGATATGCCCAATTACAAAGAAGACTCTGTCGAAATTTTTGAAAAATTTGGGACTTAGTTAAAAAATTTGTCGCCTAAGGAGTGGGCTTAATTGTTGTGTGAATGAATGCAAGAATTGCAGAAGAGTTAAAATTTCTGGTGATTCGTGTCTCCACAAGATTGTGAAAGAGTGAGTTTAATCTCACTATAATATTGCGGCATCATTAGAGTAAAAGTATTTTGTGTTATTGAGTGTGTCCTGATAGATGGCTTAGAGCCAAGTTGGTTGCACGGTTATGTGCTATGTTGGTTCGGTATTAAGGTATACTGGCGAACCATTTTTTGTTGCAGAAATTGGGCCGAGAATGGCACGAGCGAAGGAAAATTTTGACAAAGATGTCATGAAATCGGATGAGTAGGAAAAAAGTTTTGATTGTTAAGGTAAATTGGTATTGTCTTCAGCATCCCTTGAGAACGGTGTTGTGCAGAAAGGGCTTTGCGCCCGGGTTAATTATTCTTGATCGGTTTTTAACATTAAGGCGATTAGTGGTTTGGAGGTACGCTCCAGATATTGTTGTAGTAGGTTGTGGGAGTGTGTCCCACGGGAATATTATATAAGTGTGGCATATGATCACTTGATTGATTAATGATGCAAACCAAGTATAAAGGTAGTAATAGTGTCGTTAAATTGAAGATTCATGCCGGAAGGGTACTTGGCTTATTGAGTTGCGAACTAGGGAGGATTACCTCGATTGTGATGGTTGTTCTTGTGCATTATGAGGAATATGGGTGTTATTATGGACCTTTAAAAGGTTATCAGACTAGTTCAGTGTGATCAGAATCAGCTTGAAGTCGATGGATAGATTTAATGTGAATAATGGCTCTATATCAGGCTAGATGTGTGCATTTTTGTAATGCGGTCCTCATGGAGGAGTAGTTAGGTTGATGTTTCATTGTGAGATATTTTGCGTAGTGATGCATTATGCTGTATAGTTGTGAGACGGCTTGAGAAATTGCTATGTGTTAAGAATCCGCGTAGGAATGATGTTATATGAGCATCTTGTCTCTTGAAATTCAAATTGTACATCGCACCTTAGTTGTGCTTGATTTTTGTAGCTATAACGCTATATGCCCTTGGAGATGTTATGATGCACTTTGCATGCTTATGACCGATATTCGGTATTATGTTGTAATGAGCAGATTTGGCTCGATGTGCATCTCCTTATGTGAGATTCATATGTGGATCGGGTGGCACGCCGCCATGGGTATGTTATCTGGATCGGGTTGCACGCCGCAATAGTTTGAAATCGAGCATAGTTTCTATATGCTATCCTTGTATGCCTTGCTTCCTGTGTTCCCAGGAAAGTCTTTATTAATACGTGGGATTGATAATTCCTTCCAGAGTTAATTTTCTTTTGTATGGCATTCGAATTGGTAGCATATTGGCATGTTGGGGCATCATATGCGACTTATAATTATGTCTGGAATAGCTTATTGCCCAAATAGTTCGTACTGGGTAAGACGAGACCATTGAATTTGAGATCAGTACAATATGAGTATATGAAGTAAAATTAAAGAGCTAAGACCATTGTTTGGCTCAGAATGAGGTGATAGTTCTTACCAAGAGTATAAAACTAATGAATTGTTGTTTCGGTCCGAGGGTTAACACCCTATAGATCAGATAAATAGTTATGAATGTGTATAAGTCTTATCCGTCGTGTCAGTATTGTAAGAAAATGAACAATACCTATGTATGTCATGCAGAACATGGGATGTGTAATGATTTTTCTTCTAGATGGGATCAATGAAAGTTCTTGACTGGTTGAGTGCTTCGATGTCTACGACACGTAAGGGATATAAAAGTTCTTATGTTATTCGAGTATGTTATGATAAATATTGAGTATCTGTTGTAGAATGATTGGGTATCAAATGTGTACATGTATTCGCACGGTGGAAACTGAGATCACGTATAATGATGTGTGTATTATATGGAGTTCTAATATACAGGCTATGTTGTGATGTTGGAATTCAGACAGGTTGTCTTAGTGTTGGGTGATTTTGAACTATTGCATTAGGGGTTATGCCAAAAATGCCACAGGTTGCGTGGTGAGGTGCATCAGACTATATTCTAACTGAATGCTTGTGTTCCACAGACCAGCGGATGGCTGGGAAGGATTGCCTTTGTTAAATTGGGCCTTAAGGCGGATGTTAGCGTAGAAGTTATCTACCATTGATTCAGTTTCGGCATTGAGGGACTTTTCGGATGCGTTCCTTGTAGCCGGGCATGTCGCCGAACGAAATTGTGGATTTTGTTATTTATTTGGTGTCAGACACCGTATCATACAACTCTGCCATGACTTATAGTAGTGGAAAGAGCAACTTTAGGATTCTTGGTAATGCGTTTGTTGATAAGATGATTGGCCACGTATTTAACTTGAGTTAGTTTGGTTAGTCCCGAGTTGTATTGTTGAGGGATAGGTTGATTCGATTGCTTTTGGACTTGTTAATGATTTGGGAAGAGCTATGAACTACTTGTCTATGCTGTGAGATGTCATGAATTGTTGGACATAGGTACATGTGGTACGCTTCTATTGAGTACTCGTAGAGAAAGTCGAGCGGGAAGAGTAATTGAGTGTTTCTCGGTAAATGGAGAATTGATTATGACCTTTCGGGATAGATTTATGTGTTTTATTTCTATAATGTGAGATGGGGTCTCAGTCGTATGTTGTAATGGTATTGATGAGCTTAAGGTACAACTCTTCTGTTTGAGTCATTTATTCCGATTCGAGTATGTTCAGACTATTCCTTGCTGGTGCGTGGATTAGGAAAGTTGTGGCTTAGTCCTGTGATGAGGTGCCATATCACCAGAGTGGTGCGTTGGATTCGAGATAATTGTAGGAGTCATTAATGAATGCGAACAAATATGATTTTGACTAACTAGAGAGTTTATATTAAAGTTTGACCCGGAAATATGTTGTGGTACTATTCAAAAAGAAATTGGCTTTGTGTATGGGTGGCCTGAGGAATGGATATGGTTTAACGCGTGTTTCATTTACCATTGGCAATATTAAAAGTGTTGGAATAGGACTCTAGCTAATAAAAGGATTTTCTATCGATATTTGATTGTCGTGGGCAGTTGTTATGGATGGATGTTATCGCTGCATGTGTTAGAGTTATGTGGTATATCATATGATTGCAGCCAAAGTTGCAGGTATGGGTTAATATAACTAGTTCGGGTTTATTCTGAGTAAAAATGTGAGGTTCTGATCTTGTGTAAGATCTCAGAAGGTGAAATGTGGTTCTATAGTTTATGGACTAGATGGATTGTGAAAATTCAGCTATATTGTGTGGTCGGACCTATATGAGATAGGGTGACGTGAGATCACCCCGGGTTATATGCACGGTAAATTTATTCAGCTATTGGTGAATTTCTAGAACAACTCTGGGTCCACTCGAGGACGAGCGTTTGTTTGTTGGGGAGAATGTGACAACCCGACCCATCGTCTCATAAGTTACTACGCCGATCTTCCCATTTTCTGCCTCCTTATGTTTCATTACGGGTATTAGGTGTGTTAGACTTGATTTGGCGTGACTTTGATAAGAAATGAGACACTTAGTCTCTTTTAAGAAGACTTAAGTTGGAAAAGTCAACCGAATATTGACTTATGAGTTAGAGGGCTCAGAATTGAATTCCGATGATTCGGTTAGCTCCGAGTGATAATTTAAGGCTTAGGAGAGCGATCAGAAGTAATTTTGGAGGTTTGGTGAAGAAGTTATCCTATTTTGGCGAAGTTTTAATTTTGGTGGATTTCGGTTGATAGGTGATATTTTGATTCGAGAGTCGGAATAGAATTCCGAGAGTTGCAGTAGCTTCGTTAGGTGATATTGGACTTGTCTACAAAATTTTAGGTCATTCGGAAGTCATTTGGTTGGGTTCCGGATCGAATGTGAGTTTTGGAAGAATTTGATAAATTTAGGCTTGCATCCGTGATAATTTAATGATTTTAGTGTTGTTGAATGTGTTTTGACGATTGGAACAAGTTTTGAATAACGTCATAGGATGTATTGGTATTTTTGGTTAAGGTCCCGGGGGCCTCGGGGTGATTTCAGATGAAAAATACAGCAGAAAAATTGGATAGAATTTGTTCTATGCGATCATAATGCTCTAATGCGATTGCATAGTGTTAGGTACAGTACCCGGGATTTTGGTCTATGTAATCGCATAGACTTAGCTACATTGCCCGGAAATTTTGTTCTATGCGATCGCAATGCTCTAATACGATTGCAAAGTGTTAGCGACAGTACCCGGACAGAATGTTAAAAATATTTCAGTCGTGAAAACAACATATTTCTCTACCATTTTTGGTCATTTTTTAGAGCTTTTGAACGGTAATTGAAGGGATTTCGACGGGGAATTGTTGGAGGTAAGTTTTATGAGTTAAATACATATTTTTATACAAGAATCATCCATGGAATGCATGATTTAATGGCTAAAAATTTAAAAATTAGGGCCTGGAGGAAAAACTTTAAATTTGGGATTTGAGGGTCCATTTATGGTCCGATTTGGGAGTTCTTGGTATGTTCAAACTCGTGGGAAGACGAGGATTCCAAAAATGTAAATTTCAAAAAATTTCGAGACGTGGGCCCGGAGCTCGGGTTTTGTCAATTTCGTGATTTTTTGTATTTTTCGAGTTCTTTCAATTGGTTATGTTCCATTAGCCTATTATGATATATTTGTACTGATTTTTGGCTAGTTTTGACATGTGTGGAGGCCTTTTTGAGGAGCAAAGGCATCGCGGGCTTGAGTTTTCGCCGGTTCGAGATGAGTAATACTTGGGAATGATATCCTGAGGGTTTGAAACCCCGAATTTGCACAACTTAGTGTTGTATCTAGGTGACTTGCATGCTGGACCTGACCGTGGGGTAGAGCACTATTGGGGATCGTGACTTGGTTCTTCCTGGTTGTTGGTTTTTTTATCGCGTATTTGCAAACAATTTGTTGTTATTATTATGATTTGGTCTCACTGTCATACTTGAGGCTTATTGCCGACTGTTTGAACTCTTTATGAATATGAATTGTCATTACTGTTTCCCTCATTATTTGAAATATGATTTGAACTCAGTCCGTGTGATTTACACTATTTTGAACTCAGCTATATTTTTCTGAAATTTAGAGTTTTAAACGATATTTGAACTATCATTTGAGCTGAGTATTATTGTTTTAACGATACCCGAGGGGCTTTTTGACTATTCTTGGACTAATTGGGGCCGAGGGCCATATGTGAGGGCAAGATGAGTGATTTGAGGAGGCTTTCAGGCCTCGAGTGTTATGTGCGCATATGCATATACATGCATGGATCGGACTGCATGCCGGGGTAGTATATTGCATGGATCGGACTGCACGCCGCAGTAGTATATTATATGGATCGGACTGCACGACGCAGTAATATGTATGTGGATCGGACTGCACGCCGCAGTATTATTGTGCTTGGGCTGTAAGAGCTCCTCCGGAGTCTGATCCCCTACAGTGAGCGTGGGTACCCAAATGGATCGGGTTGCACACCGCAGCGGTCATATGTATTGCATTGCATTCACTCATGTTTGTACTACGTGGCATGACATTAGCACTCATATATCATTGGCATGCATATTGTTATTTTCCTTATTGATATAGTATTCATATGCTGGCTGTTGAAAAAGAAAAAGGGATATTTCTAAAAGAGATTTTCAAAGTGATATTTTTAACTGATCTTGAGATTTTCCAAAATAATTTTTACCGTATTACGATTTTCTCAATGGAATTGTATATCTTGTATAGTATTTTGGTGTGCCCATACGTGTTTTCCTATCGTTCAGATATTATTCTCTTTTATTACCACTGAGTTGGAAGTACTCACTTTACTCCCTGCATCTTGTGTGCAGTTGCAGGTATTGTTAACCCGATAATGGGTTATTAGCAGGGCAGAAGAATCTATGGTGGTAGTTGAGCCAGGTGACCGCTAGCGTTTGCGGCAACGTACTTCATTTTGTATTCCAATTTTTATCTTGTATTTATCTATACTTTGTTGGCCAGTAGTAGCGCCATTACTCTCTAGATGCTCATGACTTGTGACACCTCCGTCAGGTTGTATTGGGATGATATTAATAGATTTAAATGTCAATAAGTCAAAATTTCTATTTATTTATGTTCGATAGCTATAATAAAATGGATTTGGGGTTGTTGGCTGGCGTTGTCTTCTCGAGAGGCGCCATCACGACCGGGTATGGAAATTGGGTCGTGACAAGTATACTCTGGTAGAAATACAACATGATATCAAAAGGGAATATGGAGTTGATTTGAACTATATGAAAGCATGGAGGTCGAGGAAAAAAGCTTTCGAGCTAGTGAGAGGTAAACCAATCGATTCGTACAATAAAGTGTCGTTGTTCCTATATATGTTAATGCATACAAATCCTGGATCTGTGACAAATTGGAAAAGTCTGATGACGGGTGCTTCTTATATGTATATGTGGTACTTTATGCATCAATTAAAGGGTGGGAGTACTGTACGCCTAATGTAGTTGGTGATGGCAGCTTTTTAAATTCAACGCACAGAAGGACCTTACTAACGTCTTGCACGTAAGATGCGGCAGGTTATTTCAAGTATACTTTCATGGAATATAATGTGGTATATAGAAATTACATGTAGTATCTTTTATTTATACATGTAGTATCTTTTATTTATTGTATAAAGCTTGCATTATTAATAATATCCTTATACGTGTAAAATCCATTTTTTATTTATTTATTATGATTTACAATATAAGCTAAAGTAAAGTTACTTTTTTGTGATGTTCAATCATGTAAAATATTTCTGCTCGCATATGCTGTGGTTAATTCAGAAAATGATGCATCGTGAGAGTGGTTCTTCAATAATTTTTGAGAAACAAATGGTATAAGGGAGAGAATGTGCATCGTATCTGACATGCATAAAAGCATTTTGAAGTCAACTTCAATTGTGTATCTAGAAGTGCCTCATTGAGTATGCATATTCCATCTATGAAACAACATAAAGTTGAGGTTCACGAAGAGCCAGAGAAAATAAGGCCCATATTTTTTGCTATGGCTAAAACATACACAACTGAGGGATTCAACCAACACATGGAAGAAATATGTAACTTTGATGGGAGAGTGAAACAATACTTATTCGACATTGGATATAATAGGTGGTCTATAGCACATTCATCAGTTAATAGGTCCATGGTGATGACTTCAAATATTGCAGAATCTATGAATTCCGCAAATAAGGCAGCGAGGGATCTACCTATATACAATGTCAAGCCCCAAATCGAGGGACATGACCGGCGCCTGACCGGGTATCCCTAATCAAGCGGACCTGGGTGCCTTTCTATCCCATGCGTTACCCCATTTTATTTATTACTCATATGCCAATCATCTTACCAATTATAACTGAATTCACATTGTACAAACATAACCATACGATTAATTTACTTAACAAGTTTACAATTTTACAACGCCCGACATAATATATACATAAGGCTAAAATCCCACAATTTACATGTCTACAGAGCCTCTAAGATACAAGGGATGATACAATACTTGCCGGTAACAAGGCTCCGGCTATACCTTATAAAATCAAAATGAAGTCTAAAACATGAGTGGCATGAACCACGCATGGCCCCGAGGAAGAAAGGGACTCACCAAAACGGGCAGTGGAAGATGAAGGATGCTACTGTTGATGAGTTGAAGTACCTGCTACTGAGCCACCTACAATAATAACACGAATGTAGTGTCCCCGGTAAAAGGGACGTCAGTACACTGGAACTTTACTAGTATGTATGGACAAGCTTTGTCTCAAGTAAACTCAAGCCATTAAACAAGTAAATCTTGATGATAAGACAACAAATGATTACACCAAGAAATGATAAGCCAGCCAATCATGTTCCCACATTTACTTCATTTCAAGTAGTTCTTAGCCCAAAGCACAATTAAGGATCAACAAAGAAGGCAACAACCAAATAATCACGGAAATCACAATCAAGTCAAACAAAAGGGCAATTAGTGCCCCACGGGTTGCAAACTCTCCTGTTGTCTCCTTTCACCATTTCACATTAATGATTTTATATCAATTTCAATGGCAATTTCGATCGCTTTCCATTCTTATTACCTCGGCCACCCTTATCACCCCAACCCACACCTTATTACTTCGTGTTGCGGCGGCAACCCGATCCCACCGTACAGTTTCAATCACAATAATCACAAACAGCAAACAAGGCACTACACAAGTTCACAATAAGTGCAAATAAGCAATTTACAAATTGGTTCATGTTTTTAAATACTTTTCAAACCAATATCACAACCAAGTTACAATGTTTCGATATTCGAGAGTACCTATACTGTTATGTTCAATAATTTATCACAATTCAAGTGTTTCATTTCTTTCCGACAAGAAACCATATATGCCATCACAACAGTTATTCTCAATCCTTTACCAATTTTAATTCACTTTTTATCTTTCGGTTCAAATTTCATACCACACCACACATAATTCAACGTCAATTAGATACCCAACAACAAAATCAACGAATTACACACAATCTCTCAAATTAACACATGCCAAACGAATTGCACACATAAGGGCGATTTCACAAGAATCACCATACATACCTGGAGTCGAATTTACTTCTCTCAATCTCATACTTAAGCTCACCTAAGTTATGCTAAGTCGCCAACTTCCGTTTTTGCAACTCTTACTCCTACCCACTTTTTTTTTACTAAAATTCAAGTTCAAATAACATGCATGAGTATTACATTCTATTTCCAAAAGCTATTGTATGCAATTCTTTCTTTACCTTTGAAAACTAAAAAATTAGAGAAAACTGACTAGGGTTTTTACCTCTTAGAGATTTGGGGAAGATGACTTTTGCCCAAGGATCTTCCGGACCAAGCGATTGGAACAATCTTTGAAGATAATTAGGTTTCTCTCTCTAGAATCCCTCTTTTCTCTCTCTAATTTTGCTAAAGAGATATGAGAAAAATGAAGGTTGGAGGTGTTTTATTAAAGAAGGGGTCGAGTCAAAATTTTATAAAAATCTGGGCCGAGTCAATTCTGCGGTCGCATCTGCGATCGCAGAATCAACATGCGGTCCGCATAATGGACAACAGAATTGCCCCTAAAATGAACATGTTCTGTTACAATATGCGACCAGAATGCGGTCCGTATTCGTGTTCTGCGGTCGCAAAATGCACCGCAGATTTGACACTCAAAAATTCTCGAGAAATTATGTGATGGATCTACGGTCCGCATTTCCATTCTGCGATTGCATATTGGACCGCATTTTCAACATAATTTTTGAAAAACATTCTGTTAAGCTCTGCGGTAGGAATGCGGTCCGCATAGCAGATCTGCGATCGCATTCCTGTCTGCAGAATTGACATTTTTTGGAAAAACTTATTCTTTCAATTTTTGAAACTTAAATCACTACCAAGGGTCCGAACCGCGGCGAGCAAGCTCCCCGTGAAGAAGTCTACGCATTCCTAACACCTTATTCGGACCATGACACCCTGGCTACTAGGTTTCAAGCACAAAAATTTAACGGGGCCTTACCTTCCCTCCCCCTTAAGATCATTCCTCCTCGAATGAGGATTTTGAAAATCCGTTGGTTTTGAAAGACATGATATGCAAATTTTCAAAATTTTCACTAACTCCTATATTTTAAAAAAATTTCACCATAGTTTCCTTTGTATTATGGACATATCCACATGTCACATAGCCTCCGAAGCATATTATCAAACAACCACATCTATTCACAACATTTTCCACAGCTTGTACACACTTTCTTACCTCAACGATTGCACATATTCTATCACATTGTTGCATTTGCACATAAACTAGCTACTTCAATGAGTCCTTGCCTTATTTAACCATCTCAAGACATCATACACACATAAACAAACAATTATCGATTTACACTTACTATTAGTTGTTTATTTAACACACGAGTCTTTATAAGGCTTTCATTTATTAAGAAAGATTTAAGTGACCCAAGGTAACAACACATATAACCTCTTGCAAAATAAAGGAAACTTTACTAACACTAAGAAGGAAACAATTTGGACAAGACGATAGTTATTAAAAAGTAGAAGGGTTGCCTAATTTCTTCTAAGCTTGATCAAAAAATGGGGGTACTTTTCCTTCATCTCTTTTTCTGCTTCCCATGTGGCCTCCTCAACTTGTTGACTTCGCCACAATACTTTGACAGAGACAACTTCCTTGTTTCTCAACTTACGAACTTGCCTATCAAGGATGGCAACCGGAACTTCTTCATATGACAAATCTTCATTAACCTCAATAGCTTCGACTGGCATGATGGTGGATGGATCTCCAATCACTTTCTTCAACATGGACACATGGAACAACGGGTGCACTGATGACATCTTAGGAGGCAACTCCAGCCTATAAGCAACTTGCCCAACCCTTTGAATGATCCGATATGGCCCAACATACCTAGGAATAAATTTCCCTTTCTTTCCGAATCGCATGACTCCCTTCATAGGAGATACCCTCAAGAACACCCAATCATCGACTTGAAACTCCAAATCTCTTCGGCGAACGTCTGCAAAGGATTTTTGGCGACTCAGTGTAGTTTTAATCCTTTCCTGAATAACCTTAACTTTTTCCATAGCTTGGTACACCAGATCGGCCCTAGAAGTTTCACTTCACCTACCTCAAACCATCCAATTTGTGACCTACACCTCCTTATGTACAATGCCTCGAATGGGGCCATCTGAATGCTAGCATGAAAGCTGTTATTGTAAGCAAATTCTATCATTGGTAAGTGTTCATTCCAATTACCTTTGACATCCAAAACACGAGCCCGCAACATATCTTCAAGCGTCTGAATAGTTCGCTCGGCCTGACCGTCGGTCTGCAGATGGAAGGCTGTGCTGAGGTTCACCTGAGTTCCCAAACCTTGCTGAAACTTCTTCCAAAAATTAGCTGAACTGAGCCTCGTGATCCGAGATAATAGAAAGTGGAGTGCCATGAAGCCTTACTATCTCATTGATGTAAAACTTAGCATATTGCTCCGTAATATCAGTGAACTTGACTGACAGGAAGTGAGCTGATTTGGTGAGTCGGTCCACTATCACCCATATTGAGTCGAACTTGCGCTGAGCGCGAGGTAACCCCACCACAAAATCCATATTGATCATCTTCCATTTCCACCTTGGTCTTTCTATAAGCTGAGTTAATCCACCGGGCCGTTGATGCTCGGACTTCACTTGCTGATAGTTCGGGCATTTAGATACAAAGCTTGCCACATCTCTTTCCATACCATTCCACCAATAAATCTCCTTAAGGTCACGATACATTTTCGTAGAACCTGGGTGCACAGAATACTTGAAAATATGAGCCTCTGCCATCACTCTCTCTCGAATCTTGTCCACGTCCGGGACACATAGCCTACCTTGACACCGCAATACACCATCCTCACTACTAAGTACAAATTTTGAGGTCTTGTTATTCATAACTGCTTCCTTCACCCGAACCAATGCTGGATCCATAAACTACTTTTCCTTGATTTCCGCAACCAATGATGATTCTGCTCAATTATGCACCATAACATTCCCCTCATCTGACGCCGAGATGCGAACCCCCAAACTAGCCAATTGGTAAACCTCCCGAGCCAGGGGTCTCTGATCCATACCCAAATGAGCCAAACTACCCATGGATATTTTACTAAGAGCATCGGCCACCACATTTGCCTTCCCTGGATGGTACAATATGTTCATATTATAGTTTTTAAGCAATTCTAACCACCACCGTTGTCTCAGATTTAGATCCTTCTATTTGAACAAATACTGGAGGCTCTTGTGGTCTGAAAACACATATACATGAACTCCACAATTGTTGCAAGCTCCAAATCATGCGTCAGATAATTCTTCTAATGATTCTTGAGTTGCCTGGAAGCATAAGCTATGACCTTTCTGCGCTATATCAATACACACGCTAAACCGACCCTGGAGGCATCACAATAAACCACAAATCCCTCTATGCCTTCTGGCAAGGCCAATACTGGTGCCGAGGTCAATCTTGACTTCAATTCTTGAAAATGTTTCTCACATGGGTCGGACCACTAGAACTTAACAGCCTTCTACGTCAATTTAGTCAATGGGGAGGCGAGGGTTGAGAATCCCTCCACAAATGTCCGATAGTACCCTACCAGACCCAAAAAGCTACGAATCTCTGTCGAGGTCGTGGGTCTAGGCCAATCTTTCACTGCTGCAATCTTCTGAGGATCCACCTGAATCCCTTCACTGGAAATAACATGCCCCAGAAAGGCTACGGACTCCAACCAAAATTCACATTTTGAGAACTTGGCGTACAATTGGTGTTGATGAAGGGTCTGCAATGTTGCTCTAAGGTGAATGGCATGATCCTCCATGCTCCGAGTGTAAATGAGGATGTCGTCAATAAATACAATCACAAAGGAATCTAGGAATGGCTTGAAAAATCGATTCATAAGGTCCATGAAAGCTGCTGGGGCATTGGTTAGCCCAAAAGACATGACCAAAAACTCGAAGTGACCATAACGAGTTCTAAAGGCAATGTTAGGAATATCCTGCTCTCTGATCTTCATCTGGTGGTACCCAGACCGTAGATCAATTTTTGAGAAAAACTTTGCTCCTTGAAATTGGTCAAACAAATCATCCACCCGAGGCAAGGATATTTATTCTTGATGGTGACTTTGTTGAGCTGCCGATAATCAATGCACATTCGAAGTGACCCATCCTTCTTTCTGACAAAGAGTACCAGAGCACCCCACGGCGACACACTCGGTCGTATGAACCCTTTCTTTAGTAAATCCCTCAGCTGCTCCTTTAACTCCCTTAACTCTGCTGGCACCACTCTGTATGGTGGAATGGATATTGGCTGAGTATCTGGCAGTACATCAATCCCGAAATCGATCTCCCTATCTGGCGGGATCCCTAGAAGCTCATCCGGAAACACCTCGGGAAATTCATTGACAATTGGCACGGACTCGAGGGTAGTCACATCTGAGGTGGTGTCCGTTACCGGACCAAATGATAGATACACCCCTTATTGATCATTTTTGAAGCCTTAAGGTAAGAAATAAACCTACCTCTTGGTACCACACCATTTTCTCTTCATTCAATAACTGGCTCGTTAGGGAACTCGAGCTTCATGACTCTCGTCCGACAGTCAAGCTTGGCAAAGCACGAATAAAGCCAATCCATCCCCATAATTACATCAAAATCTACCATCCCAAGCTCAATAAGATCGGCTATGCTAACACGACCACTCACCGTAACAATACAATTCCTATAGACTCGTGAGGCTGTAATAGAATCACCAACTGGAGTCGATACCGAGAATGGCTCATGAAGCTGTTAGGGTTCTAACCCAAAACTTGAAGCAATGAACGGGGTGACATAAGACAAGGAAGACCCCGGATCAATAAGAGCAAAGTAATCAATAGTCTGAACAAACAAGATACCTGTAACAATATCTGGAGAAGTCTCAGCACTCTGGCAGCCACTCAACGCATAGAATCAGCTAGGTCCACCCTTACCATGAGCTCCACCCCTAGTTGCACCACGCCATGATGAAGTTGGAGGACGCGCTGATGATGTAGCAGCCGAAGAACCAGCCGACTGAGCAGATCCCCTACCCATACCCTGACCGGATGAACGATAGTCCCGCTGTATGTGACCTCTCACCCCGCACCTGAAGCATATCGGGATATAGAGGTAGAAGGTCTCTGTATGAAATCTCCCACACATGGGGCATGTAGGTCTCCCCTGCTGCTGGGACCTCACTCCAGGACGACCAGATTGTCGAGACCTCCTGCTGTCTGAACCTGGCCTCGAATGACTACCCAACTAATGACTGTGCATAGATTGTGGTGCACTCACTGAGGACTGGGCGTATGACTGGGATGGCCCTGATGACCCTCTCCCTAGAAGTGATCTCCCTGAATGGACCATTGACCGGGCCCTGTTGCTACTTTCTCTCTCCGCACGAATCTTCAACTTCCTAGCCTCTGTGGCCTGAGCAGACCCCACAATCCTCCCATAGTTCATGTCTGAGTGCAAAGCTGCTGTGGTGGCCTCATTCACTACCAAAGGGCTAAGGCCCTGAACAAATCGTCGAACCCTGGCATCCATGGTCGACACTAGCTGAGGATACTTGGAGAGTCTCATGAATTCCATATGGTACTCCCAAATGCTCATACTGCCCTGTTTAAGGACCTCAAACTCACTGGCACAGGCTTCCATTGTCTCGGCAGGCAAGAAGTGGTCCATGAAAGCATCTACAAACTCCTCCCATCTAGCCGAAGGGCTCCCCTCCTCACAGGAATCCTCCCACATTTCAAACCACGAACGCGCCGCTCCCTTCATCCTATATGAAGCCAACTCTACCCCCTCTATATATGTAGCCTTCTTCAGTCTGAGGGTCTTATATATCTCATCAAGAAAGTCCTGCGGATCGGCCTCTGGGTCTGTGCCTGAGAATTCTAGAGGGGCCAACCGCAGGAACTGGTGGACTCTAGAGCCGGAGGAATCTCCCTATCCGCTGGAGGACGCAGGGGCATCATGGGACCTCTAAGCCTGGGCGGCCACTAACTGTGTCAACATGTGAATGGATCCTCTAAGATCCTCGTTAGAGATACCAGAACCAGAAGCTGGAACTATATCAGAGTCAGGAACACTGGCAAGAGGGATGGTGGCATCCTCTGCCGCAGCTGGAACAGGGACACTTGGGTTTGGAATAGATGGTCCAGGCAAATTCAGGACTGGTGGGTGATTCTCGCCTACGGCATCGGGTACATGATTTGCAGCCACACTTGGGCCGGCATTGGCCCCAAGGCCGAGTCTAGACTTTTTCTTAGGCGCCATATTCTGAAAAATTTTTAACAAGGTGTGAATTAGAAATAAGTATCCCCACTTTGCACTTTACAGCACGATATAGAATAACAAAGAAATGGGTAAATTCCTAAATGTCAGTGTAGCCCCCAACTTATAGATGTGGTCGACAACACACCGATAAGAATGGCGCTACTAGACACGGATCCGAGACATCCTAGGACACATTAAAAAACCTTAGGCTCTGATACCAAGTTTGTCACGTCCCAAATCAAGGTACATGACCGGCGCCTGACCGGGTAGTCCCAGTCAAGCGGACCTGGGTGTTTTTCTATCCCATGTGTTACCCCTATGTTGTTTATTACTCATATGCCAAAGATCTTACCAATTATAACTGAATTCACATTGTACAAACATAACCATACGATTAATTTTCTTAACAAGTTTACAATTTTACAATGCCCGACATAATATATACTTAAGGCTAAAATCTCACAGCTTACATGTCTACGGAACCTCTAGGATACAAGGGATGATACAATACTTGCCGGTAATAAGGCTCTGGCTATACCTTACAAAATCAAAATGAAGTCTAAAACAAGAGTTGCATGAGCCACGCAGGGCCCCGAGGAAGAAAGGGGCTCACCAAAACGGGTAGTGGAAGATGAAGGATGCTACTGCCGATGAGCTAAAGTACCTGCTACTGATCCACCTACAATCATAACATGAATGTAGCATCCCCGGCAAAAGGGACGTCACTACACTGGAATTGTACTGGTATGTATAGACAAGTTTTGTCTCAAGTAAACTCAAGCCATTAAATAAGTAAATCATGATGATAATACAACAAATGATTACACCAAGAAATGATAAGCCAGCCAATCATGTTCCCACATTTACTTCATTTCAAGTAGTTCTCAGGCCAAAGCACAATTAAAGATCAACAAAGAAGGCAATAACCAAACAATCACGGAAAACACAATTAAGTCAAACAAAAGGGCAATCAGTGCCCCACAGGTTGCAAACTCTCCTGCTGTCTCCTTTCACAATTTCACATTAATGATTTCATATCAATTTTAATGGCGATTTCGATCGCTTTCCATCTTTATTACCTCGGCCACCCTTATTACCTTGGCCATCTTTATCACCCCAACCCTCACCTTATTACTTCGTGTTGAGGCATGCAACTCAATCAATCACAACAATCACAAACAGCAAACAAGGCACTACACAAGATCACAACAAGTGCAAATAAGCAATTTACAAATTGGTTCATGTTCTCAAATACTTTTCAAACCAATATCACAACCAAGTTATAATGTTTCCATATTCGAGAGTACCCATACTGTTATGTTCAACAATTTATCACAATTCAAGTGTTTCATTTATTTCCCACAATAAACCATATATGCCATCACAATAATTATTCACAATTCTTTACCAATTTCAATTCCCTTTTTATCTTTCGGTTCATATTTCATACCACACCATATATAGTTCAACATCAATTAGATACCCAACAACAAAATCAACGAATTACACCCAATATCTCAAATTAACACATGCCAAATAAATTGCACACATAAGGGCGATTTCACAAGAATCAAAGTTAACCATACATACCTGGAGTCGAATTTACTTCTCTCAATCTCTTACTTAAGCTCACCCAAGTTATCCTAAGTCGCCAACTTCCGTTTATGCAACTCTTACTCCTACCCACTTCTTTTTACTAAAATTCAAGTTCAAATAACATGCATGAGTATCACATTCTATTTCTAAAAGCTATTGTATGCAATTCTTTCTTTACCTTTGAAAACTAAAAAATTAGAGAAAAATGACTAGGGTTTTTACCTCTTAGAGATTTGGGGAAGATGACTTTTGTCCAAGGATCTTCCGGACCAAATGATTGGAACAACCTTTGAAGATAATTAGATTTCTCTCTCTAGAACCCCTCTTTCCTCTCTCTAAGTTTGCTAAGGAGATATGAGAAAAATTAAGGTTAGAGGTGTTTTATTAAAGAAGGGGTCGGGTCAAAATTTTATAAGAATCTGGGCCGAGTCAATTCTGCGGTCGCATCTGCGATCGCAGAATCAACATGCGATCCGCATAATGGACCGTAGAATTGCCCCTAAAAATGAACATGTTCTGTTACGATATGCGACCAGAATGCGGTCCGCATTCGTGTTCTGCGGTCGCAGAATGCACTGTAGATTTGACACTAAAAAATTCTCGAGAAATTATGCGTTGGATCTGCGGTCCGCATTTCCATTCTGCAATCGCATATTGGACCGCATTTTCAACACAATTTTTGGATAACATTATGTTAAGCTCTGTCGTAGGAATGCGGTCCGCATAACAGATGTGCGATCGCAGTCCTGATCGCAGAATTGACATTTTATGTAAAAACTTATTCATTCAATTTTTGAAACTTAAATCACTACCAAGGGTCCGAACCGCGGCGAGCAAGCTCGCCGCGAAGAATTCTACGTATTCCTAACACCTTATTCGGACCATGACACCATGGCTACTAGGTTTCAAGCACAAAAATTTTACGGGGCCTTACATACAATCTACTTGATTACTTGATGAAGTTGGTTGCGTCTTGGAATAACACAAACAGAAATGGAGCAATGGCAACTGGTACAATGCTTAGTACAAAATATGAAATATTGGTGAGGGATAGAATCATTGCATCAAGAACGATGGCGGTAAGCTCAGTTTTAATACCATTTCTTAGTATGCTAATAATAATGAATCCACACAAGGTAGAAAATCTGGAATATATATGTTATACATTATTTTTGTTGTTGGTGGTATTACATAAAAAGCATAATTTACATTGTGTATAAATGTACAATATCCACATATATGATCTAATGCTGTATGTTAGGCTACATATTTCATGTTTTGTTTTTATATGTTGGTGCTACTACATATAGACCTGATTCTATTATACAAGTTTATAAGGCTAATATTTTACTTTTATGTATAATTTGGTATATTGTAGGTTATACCATCAAATGAACACTTGTTCACATTCATTGATAATGGTAGGCGATTTGTGGTGCGCATGCGGGAAAGACAATGTAGTTGCAGAAGGTTCCAAATGGATGTGATACTATGTGAGCATGCATTGGCAATTGTGACTAAATACCACATGGATGAATACCAATATTGCTTTGTATATTGTACCAAGGATTACATGTTAAAGACCTATGAGGTACCGATTTATCCAATTCCTGATGAAAGTCAATGGGAGATTCCTCGATATGTCTTAGAGGATGCCGTCAAACCACCAAAAGTAAGAGTTAAACCTGCAAGGCCAAAGAAGATGAATCTAAAAGGTGCCGGTGAACTTCAAGCAAAAAGATGTAAAATTACATGTAGTTTGTGTGGACAACAAGGTCACAATAAGAAATCCTGCAGGAATCCTCCAAATAATGTGGAGCTCTTTTCATAGTTTGCTAGTCGTATATTTATTTAGTTTGACAAGTGCGGTCATATCTGCTTTGTTATGGTTAAACATTATTTTAATAAAAACGCATTATGTATTATGGCTAATCTATTTGCTGCATCTTAATTTTGGTATCTATGTATTCAATTGGTACGTCCTTTATTTCGTATTGGCCTCCTGTAAAAGATAAATAGATAAAAAATACTATACAAGTTTATACAAGGAATATCTTCAAATGTCAAATGATGAATAAATGTGTTGGCGAAATGTATAATTTATGAATATTCACTGGACTAATATTGGTTATGATCGGTTTTATAATATGTGTAAATGGATATAATTCATATATATGGTATCAAGTTGAATGGTATGATCTGTAGTGGGTTATACTATAATTCCATAAGCACATCGTAGCTCATAATAGATTGTATTTTACAAGCTAATTCAGCACTAGTTGAAAAGATTAGTTTGTCTAACAACTACAAGAGTAATACAGTGTATACAGTTGATAGCAAACATAATTGTTGCCTATCAAAGGAGTTATCCATATTTGATAGTCCAAATCAGTTGCTATCTTTCTAAGTATAGCGTTGGGTTTCAACAGGTTAAGCATGTGAATGGAATAACTTATATTTATTGATGTTGGAGTAATTTTTATATAGCATCTTGCTGCCATTTCGTATAAGAAAATTATTAAAAGCTCGTTTGGAACTGTTCTGATGTTAAGCGACCCCCACTTATAAAGGTTGTAAGTTCGAGTCACTCCAAGACTAAAATGAGACTTATGTGGTGTGATATTGTATACATTTATTTATACTATTTGTGTATAAAAGTACCTTTCAGGTACTTATCAAAGTGCTTTATGCGAAAATATTTTTGTATAAAATCCAAAATGATCGCTACTTTATGAACGACACCCTATATTAGTGTATTATGCTGCAATCCCAACAACAAATATGTATTAAGCAACATACATAAGTGAAGCATGAAAATAAACTTATAAATAGTATAAGTGCAAACAAAAAAAACTATGCTTGGTTATGGGACATATATACCATCGTCGTTGTATAAATCTTTTATACTGAAAGGTTTCCAAGTGTATAAGATGATTAAAAAGCCATCATAAAAAACATCACACATTGCTACTTATTCATGAATGATAGTAGAATACAAGTTATAAATTCCCGTAATAGTCTGGTGGCGTAATTGATTTGGGCGTATAAGCAGAGTAAAAAGCCATATTAGAAACATCATACCCTGCTATAAGTATAATAAAAAAATCAATAAATTCTTGTAATACTTCAATAGTGTAATTGCTTGTCCATGGACATTATTCACGGGAAGATAAAAAGAGAGTTCAATATGACAAAATCATAATCAATATTACATAACCGAGTAGAGCTGCTAATTATTCCTATAATAAAAATGTTTCCTTTTACTATTTCATTTCCCGGGGACTTCCGCATCACTAGTGACAACTTGATCTTGCTTCATTCTGCCATATTCCCACATTAACGACCCAAACCTGATGCGCTGGCCATTGATATCAGACACACTTTTTCATCATGTTTTTTCCACATATGAATGATTCCACGAAGATTGCAACAAGCAAACCACTGTCACTACATTTAAAAACAAATAACTAAAATTACCATATGTTTTAGAGAAGACTAAAGTTATACGACAACCTATATAAGATATTATAACAATTCGCATAATCTTACATCTGTTGCTGAATTGGAAACTCATCAGATTTTATTTTCAGGAAGAGTGAGGTACTTACTTTTTGTATTCTATTTAGGAGCTTGAGTTCCATAGCCAAGTCCTCTTTTGTTACTGCTATGATGCTCTTGCAACCAAAAGAGAGCATCAGAGGCTTTGTTCCACTTGCAAGTTCTGTCTAGTTCATGTTTTACGTTTCCTAGATCTTCTTTCAAGATTTTGATGAATTCATCTTTCTTATATAATGTATCCTTCATTTTTTCTAAATTTTCTTCTAGGGTAAGATATGTGTGATCAGCTATCTTCTCTCCTGTTCCTAATTTCAGTTTCAGATTTTTAAGCCTAAGTTATAGGACGTTGTTGTCAAGTTCAAGAACCTGGTTCTTCAACTCAGTATTGTTGTTGTCACTCTCATTGGCCCTGGACTCTAGACTTTTACATTTAGCTTTTAAAATCACATATTCCCTGGACAAAACTTCCTTCTCATTATTAATTATCTCAGACTCATCAATGAAGTTTGTTAATAGTTCAGCCAACCTTTGTTTAGACAAGAATTTGATCTTGTCTTTGAGATGAAAATACTTACCTCTTGTTCATCATATGATTCTCCAATGGCCATTAGTGCTTGCTCCTCCTCAACTTCATCTTTAGAGTCCTCATCTGATATTTCTCCCCAAGCAGTAACCATAGCCTTGGTTGAATCTGTGTTTCTCTTTGGTTGAACCCGTTCCTTCTTTCAGCTCTTTCTTTCTTCCATTCGATTTCCTATTGAGGATAGTTTTTGATCATGTGGTCAGTCTTACCATACTTGTAACAACCCTCATTGGTCTGTTTCTTCGGAGCTCTTGTTTTGTTCAAGTTTGTACTTCTTGAAGCACCATTTCCTATCATCACATACTTCTTGAAATCCCTAGTGATCATAGCTACTTCATTGTCTTGCACATCTGCACCTTCGGTGATTCTGAGAGCTAAACTTCTCTCTTTTTTGGAGGTATACATCTTCATTGTTTGTCTCCTCATTTCATAGGCAGTTAAATTTCCAATTAGTTCATCCAGCCTGAGGGTAACAATGTTCTTGGATTCCCGAATGGTAGTGATCTTGCTTTCCCATGTGACTAGCAGAACTCTTGTCAGAATCTTTTCAGCCTTGTCTTCTTCAAGAATAGTCCTTCCAAGAGATTCAAGCTTATTCGTCAGAGTGGTGAATCTAGTTTACATCTCCTGGATAGTTTCTCCTTTCTTCATAGTAAAATTCTCATATTGAGAGTACAGAAGAGTTCCTCTTGATCTTTTCACTTGAGGTGTTCCTTCATGAGCCACTTATAGAGTGTCCCATATTTCCTTAGCAGTTGTACAACTTTGGACCCTGTTGTACTCATCTGGTCCTAGACCACATACAAGTCACTTCTTGGCTTTAGCATTTTTCTCTCATTTCCTCATATCCTCAGCAGTACAATCAGCCCTTGTTTTTGGCACATTAATTCCTTCTGCATTCTTGTTAGTGGTTGCTAGGGGAACATTAGTAACTATATCTCAAAGCTCATAGTCTTCCCCTATAATGTGATCTCTCATTCTGTTTTTCCACAAGAATAATACAAACCATTGAAAAGTGGAGGTCTCGCAGTGGATTGACCTTCCCAGTTCACAGGTGGTGCACTCATTTTTTATCTTCTCCTAAGGTGTTAGCCTCTTCAAGGATAACCTGCTGTGATACCAATTGATGTTCTAGACGTCATTACCACACAAAAGGGGGGTGCTTTGTGTGGCATCTAATGTCCGCACTAGAAGAATGGGATTCTTCTAGATATACTTACTATGACTATTTGCGGAATTAAGAGTGTATAAAGTAAAGAACACATAGATTTTTATGTGGAAAACACCTGCCCAAAAGGTAAAAAAATTACGACCTACTACCCAGTAGGATTTTCCCAAACTTTCACTAAATCACTGAGCCAAAAACAACATTTACAAACTCTTGTAAACCTAAGGATTAAACTCTAATCCTAGTGTAGCACACAGCCTCAACTATTGCGACACATTCAAGTTAACTCTAACTTGAATACTCAAAGTACCTAATACAATTACTTCTATGAAAGCTGGAAAAGTACAATATTATACACCTACTACAATTGAACTAGAAATAAAGAAAGACACAATAAAATTAGTTTTTCACTCTTAGTTCTTGTAGCATCAGATTTGCACACTTGTATCACACACAAATTGCCTGCAAAATCGCCTAGCTCTTTTGCTCTCAATTTAGTTTTAACTTCTGCATATCGGCAATCCCTATTAAAGAGAACAATCGTTATTATTTATACATTTAGTAATCAGAGTTTGATAAGAACTCGAATTGTTGATCCTTCATCAAATTCGAGTCCAAGAACAACTCTAACTCCAATCCTCATTCTTGATCCGGATGTAGATCTCTTTTCAGAATGAGACTTCAACTCTTTAACTTATGCAACCTTTTCGATCAACTCAGAAGATATTGTTGCTGAGTCTTGAGACTTATCTTCTTCACACGTATGTTACATGTATAAGCATATGAGCATTGTGTCTCACATGATGGGCCTGGTTCATGACTAAGATTTTGTCAATCTTCAAAACTTTATCTAAACTTGGGCCAACACACGCCATTTCGAAGACTCGAATCGATATACAACGCTCCAAAACTAGCCAATAATTATATAAATCTAATAATATATGCTAAGTTACTCATTATAATCCAATTTATAACAATTCCTAACCCCGATCAAAAAGTTAACAAAAATACCCTCAGGTCCACGTGTCCGGAATCCGAAATTTTTCAAAGATAAAATTACTCATGACCTCACGAACTCAAATATGTGATTTTCTCTAAATTTCATACCCAAAAGCGTGGTGAAAATCCAAGAATATCGAATTTCTAGGTCTTCCCTCAAACCCAAAGTTTTTCCACAAAAGTCCTTGTCTAGATTCATATATAAACTTTATATTTAAATCAAATCTAGCATAAATTATTCCTCATAACGAGTGATGAAAATGGCATTTCAAATATGTTCCCCATTGGCTCCAGTGGAAGAAAATATGGTTAAATGAACTCAACCCCGGATCTTAAAAGACCGCACTGCCTCATCTATTTCCGCACATGTGGTTCCGCATGTGCAGTTAAAATGCCGCTTATGCAGTCTTCCCTAGGCCGCCCTTTTTTCGCTTCTGCGAAATATTGACCGCATTTGCGGTCCACTCCAGCTGCACCTCTTCCGCTTTTGTGACCAGCCTTCTGCAAATGCGATCATGCTTCTGCGGAATCTTGACCGCATCTGCGGTCCTCGAGCCCTGACCAAAAATTTGCTTCTGCGGAGGGTTGACCGCATCTGCGGTCCTAGAACCGCAGATGCGGTTATGACAGAAGCAGCATACCTTCATCTATTCTTCATCTTCTAAATTTGATCTGTTAACCATCTGGGATCCCAAACAATTATACCAACCAGTCCCAAAATACATTACGGACTTACTTGAGGCCTCAAATCACATAAAACAACGCTAAAATCATGAATCAACCCTCAATCCAAGCTTTATGAACTTTAGAACTTCCAACTTCTACTTCTAATGCTTAAACCTATCAAATCAAGTCCGATTGACCTCAAATTTGGCACATAAGTCATATCCGATATTACGGACCTACTGCAACTTTTGAAATCGGATTTTGACCTCGATATCAAAAATTTCACTTCCGGTCAAACTTCTCAAAAACCTTCAAATTTCTATCTTTATCCAAATGGCTCCAAAATGACCTACGGACCTCCGAATTCACTTCTGATCGCGCTCCCAACTCCAGAATCACCATACAGAGCTATTCATGGACTCGAAATCTCGATAACACTGAAATGCACTTCAAGCCAAACTTATGAAATTTCTTCCATAATGCTAACTTCATAATAGGAGCCAAAACGCTCCCGGGTCATCCAAGACCCGATCCGGGCATACGCCCAAGTCTGAAATCATCATACAAACCTACTGGAACCTTCAGATCTTAATTCTAAGGTCGCTTACTCAAATGTCTCTTCCTAGTTAGTTCTTTCAATTTTAAGCTTTTGAAATGAGAATTCTCTTCCCAAATCAACTCCGAACATCCCAAAACTTAACTCCGACCACGCGTATAAGTCATAATACCTAAAATAAAGTTGTTCATGGCCTTAGACTGCTGAACGGCGTGTTAGAGCTCAAAATGACCGGTCGGGTCGTTACATGCGGGTCGCATCTACATAAAATCCTCCGCTTCTGTGGAATTTCACTAGAAGGCAATTTCCTCTTCTGCGGTTGCCAGACCGCACCTGGGGTCATCATAGATGCCGGGACCAAACCGTACCTGCGACCCCTGCTGCGAACCTGCGCTCAATAATCGCTTTGCGGTCCTCGCACCTATTGTCCCAATCTGCAGGTGCGGAAATAACAGGAACATCAAAAATCTGCAGCACAACTCAATTCCAAACTACCCGTCAACCATCTGAAATCATCCTGAGGCCCCGGGGACCTCAGCCAAAAACACGAACAAGTCATATACCACTATTCGAACTTAAACCAATCTTTAAAACACCTCAAACAACATCGAATCAACCAAATAGCATCAGATTCAAGCCTAGAAACTCTAAAAACTTCCGAACTCTGCTTTTGATCAAAATGTCAATCAAACTTCACATTTGACACTACGGACCTACTGCAACTTCTAGATTTCCATTCCGAGTCATATATCAAAATCTCACCTATCAATCGAAAAACGCCAAATTTTCAATTTCGTCAATTCAAGCCTAAATCTTCAACGTACCTCCAAATTACATTCCAATCACGCTCCTAAGTCCCAAACCACCTAGAGCTAGCCAAATCATAAAAAGCTAAATCCGAGATCAAATTCTAATAAGTGAAGACTGAGCCAAAACTTTCAAATTTAAAGCTTCAAGCTGAGAATCATCCTTCCATATCTATTCCGATTAACCTGAAAATCAAGACCGACGATTTATATAAGTCGCAATACATAACATGGGGATAGTCATGCCTAAGAACTGACAAACAAAGTGCAAAAGCTCAAAAGGATCGATCGGATTGTTACAAATAACTGATGCATGAATTATCTTTTCATTTGGTTATTCTTTCGACGCCTTTTTTAACTTGGGATTGACTTGTACTCCTCATCCCCTTTTTGAATGTTTTATGCATGTGTTTGTTTCTATGAGCATTCGAGAAAACTATACATGAAGTATGAAGAAATCATTTTGACCAAATAAAAAGACCTCAACCTGTAGTACACGAAATGCTATTACTTGAGTTTGCTCTCCCCCCATAATAATTTTCGTTGTTTGGCTGCGTAAAAGTGATGTAAATGTATTTTTCAAGGAAGATGTTCACTGAGGAATATGACTTGTGCTATTGGCCAAGTCTTTTTCCTCCGCAATGATCTCGATGTTAAGGAATTTGAACGCATATGCGGTGTAAGTAAATCAATAGGCAGACTTGGTCATGACCAATCTGCTTTTTTTCATTCTTCTATACACTTATCAAAATACATGCATCAAGACTTTACACAAAGTTACAACAAAAGTTGCATTAAAAGGCTGAAAAATTAAATTTTCCTCTTTCTATTCTTAATTGGAGGGTGAATGTCATGCAATTTCGTACTCCCTCCGGTCCAAAATAAGTGATTTTTTGGCCTTTTTTTGTGATCCAAAATAAGTAATTTTTTCGGATTTCAAGAATGACTTAATGATGTTTTTCCTACATTGTCCTTGGAGTAAATAGTATTGGAATATGTGTTAGGAGTGTTTATGTGAGATGGTAAGGTTAAAATGGTCAATTCTATTGCTAATTAATGCTAAAAGTGACTTTCTTAATATATGTGAAAACATCCAAAAAAATCACGTATTTTGGACTGAATGAAGTAGTTTAAATATATTAGTGGGCCCAAGTTGAAAGAGTAATTTCCTTGAATTATCATCCAAGTTTTTGGGAATATCCTCTTTCTATTCCTTTATTTTTGTTTTTACTGAACTAATTTAATTTTTAATAATAAAACATATTTTTCAAAAATTGGGTGACCTTCAAAAAAAAAAGATACATGACTTTCTCCAGAGAATATATTTCACTGAACTTCAATAACAAACTCCTTTCTTTTTTTTATTTTTATTAATGTTGGTAACAAGTTCCACTATAGTTCATGTATTTGCATACATATTAAGAACTATTTGACTAAACCTCAATATTTTATAGCATATAGTCAGAGTCTATATTCCACATGAGACAAAATAAGAGTTGCAAGCACGTCTACCACTTACCTCTTCGTTAGAGAATGATTCATCCCCTTCTCCTATTTCTATACTATTTTTTTTTTCAATTGCTCCATAATTATATATTTTTTCCTCACAACTTCATAATTATTTAGATGGTTTATAAAGATTTATTCACATGCCTCATTGCTTAACTCCCGACAACAGTAACTACCCTCTTATATGAAATATAGGCACTTGTCTGATAATTCCTACTTTGTTCTTTTTCTATTTTAATTATTTTTATTTCCGTGTACTTTTGAATGAAATATGCATATAATCCAACGGGGTCGAGCGGTGGAATCAGTCACTAATGCAAGTATCAGGGTAGGCTGCCTATATCACAGCTTTTACGATGCGGCCCTTCTCGCTTCGATCAACTGACTTGTGTCCACGATAAAGATGAACAATCCACTATAATAAAAAGAGAACACAAAAAAATGAGATAATAACCTCACGAAGAGGTAAACATAAGTGACATACTAACACTTGTCCCGTAATAAAGTTCTCCTCCTAAACAAGACTCTCAAGCCACCTATGACTACATTGTGGATGCTACTGAATGAGAAGGACAGATCTTCAATTTATATAACTCCAAGTCTTTTCTTACAAGAAAAAGGACTAGCCAAATATGAAAGAACTTATCATTTTCTTTTACAAAAAGTAAAACTCAATTATGGTAATTATATTGCATTTTTCCTTCAAGAGATAGAAAAATCAAATATGCTAAGATAATTATGGCAAACACCTAATACTCCAAACCCTGCGTAAATATGGGATGATTCGTGCACGGGCTACCCTTTTTTTCCTCATATAATCCAACCTCTCATTAGAAAAAATCATACTTTCAATAGAAAATTAGTGGTAAAAGTCAGTTAACCCAATTGCGCGTTAATAACTATTTTAATTCTTGATAATGTTTTGTATTGCCTTTAATTACATCTTAATATAAATTTTTTGTTTCTAAAATTATCTCAAAAGATTGAGCAAATTGGTCGCCAATAACTCATTTTTGTAGTTAGCTTGTGGGCCAAATAACAGGCTAATAACAATATCACGTCTAATAAACTAATTAATAATCAACTAAATTCCAGCTTATCTCTAATATTAAAGCTAATCCAAACTTATTGTAATTTATCAAAAAAACCGCCCCACTAATTCAAATTCCTTCAATCCATGCGGACTTGCTGTCATTCTCTTAAAAATTCCATTTTTCTGATTAAGAAGTTGATTATCAAATTGTAAGAAATTAATTGAAGACAAATCTCTATTTTCTTTTTTTCTTTTTTTCCTTTTTAAATTCCCATCAGATCTAATTTTAAATTCTTATTGACCTTAGCAATACAGCCTTTGAGTTCAAGGAAGCATCCTGACCAGCTCATTCGTGTGTACAAGACTAATATAATTTTTATGCAATTGAAAAAACTATAATAATAAAAATATTAATTTACATTAAATATGTATAAAACCATGTATTACTATAATCTTACTTAGTACCATATAATGCATGCCCCATTGTACATTTTCAAGAAAAGCTCAAAACTTTATGGCCAATTCTGAAAACCATTTTCAGCAAAAGGGTGTTCTTTGTTTGAATGCATTTTAATCAGACGGTCAAGATTTGATCTTTTCCATTAGATAAATCAGATTTCTTTTTGTAAATAGAAAAAAAGAAGATTTAAGGAGGGAACAGTTTCAAACTGCCTTCAGTATTAGCTTTGCCTTCAACTGTTCAAATTCAAAAATCTGTGACTGTTAAAAAGGTAACATAAATAAAGATTACCGTTTGCTTTAAATGTTTAAATTTCAGTTTTATTTTCATTTTCAAGACTGCTTTTGTATACAAAACTTTGCTGCAAATTCAGAGAGTTATTTAAAGTTGCAGTTAACAATGACACATGCTATTTTTCGTTTGCTTTTGTCCAAAAAAAAGTATAAATCATTTTACTTTTTCTTTTAGCTGTAGATTCTGTTATTTTTAATTTCAGTTTAGTTCCCGGGTAGTTAAAAAGCTTTTGGATTTGAATGAAGATATCAATTTTCTTGAAACTTTAGCTTACAAATCTTGAAACAACTTGTGGCATTTTATTGATTGTTTTGCAGATTTGAACAGAGAATTTACAGCAAAAGAGGGTCAAAATGGAAAATATTTCAAGTCCTGATGAAAGTCCTGATGTTGGATATGGATATCAACCATCACCTTCTTCTGTGGATGATCAATCACCAACTGAAACAACGGGTTTTTCCACGTTGAGTGGCGAGTCTTTTGCCTATTGCAGAACAAACTCAGAAACCTCAGCCTTTTCAGAACATACAGATGAAAATAGTTGGTCTGAGACAGGTTCTCCTATGAGCTCGCGAGGCATGAAATCTCCCTCTCGTGCTGTTCTTTCGAGACTAGGAATGAAACAGCACAAGACTATTGCAGATGATCCTGAAACAATAGATTTAGGTAAGTCAATAAACTAAAAAAGATTACAAGTTTAACTTTCATACATGATTTTGCTAACTTTCGTATCCAAAACTTTGTAGAGCTTGAATTGATGAAGGAGAGATTTTCAAAGTTGTTATTGGGAGAGGATATGTCAGGAGGAGGAAAAGGGGTTTCAACAGCAGTGACAATCTCAAATTCTATCACAAATCTTTATGGTAAGTTTCTCAAATAGACATTCTAAATCCCAGTTTCATATGATTCTTGTTTCTATTTTTTGTTTATTGATTGGTGCTTTCTTCTTCAGCATCTATGTTTGGTCAACACCAAAGATTGGAACCTTTAAATCCTGACAAGAAAATAATGTGGAAGAGAGAGATGAATTGTCTCTTATCTATATGTGATTACATTGTAGAATTTGTTACTACATCACAACATTTACAAGATGGAACCATTGTTGAGGTAAAAACGTTTTTAGCAGAAGATTTACTCTATTTTTACTTTTGCATATTTAAGAGTATTAACACAATGTCAACTACTTTTAGGCATTGACAAGCAGGCCTAGATCAGATATTTACATCAACCTTCCTGCACTGAGAAAACTCGACGCAATGCTCCTGGTAAGACCACAACTATAAGCTCCTCAAAATCAAAATGTTCATTCAAAATCAAGTTCTATTTTAGCAACATGAAGCTAAAAATGAGTTCGTTTATAGGAAATCTTGGACAGTTTTGAGGCCACCGAGTTCTGGTATGCTGAGCAAGGAAGTATGTCAAGCAACTCAACACGTGCTGGATCGTTTAGGAAGATTATTCAGGTTCAGCCTCAACCTCAACGCAAAGAAGAGAAGTGGTGGTTACCAGTTGTTTGTGTTCCTTCTGGTGGCCTCTCCGAGAAGGCAAGGAAGCACTTGAGACACAAGCGCGACTGTGCCAACCAAATTCACAAAGCAGCAATGGCCATCAATAGCAGCATTCTTTCTGAAATGGAAATTCCAGAATCATACATGGCATCACTCCCTAAGGTACCTTTAATTGAATAATTCTTGATTTAAACAAAAAACATACTCAAAACATAACACAGAAACATAGGAAATTGCAGTACTAATGAGGAGATAAATTTTGGTACAGAGTGGAAAGGCAAGTGTTGGAGACTCAATCTATCGCCACATGTATTCAGCAGAGAAATTTTCCCCTGAACATCTCCTTGACAGTCTAAACATAAGCTCAGAACATGAAGCACTTGAGCTTGCTGACAAGGTTGAAGCTTCAATGTATACATGGAAACGTAAAACATGCATGCCTCAGTCGAAATCATCATGGATTATGGTAAAAGATCTTGTCTCTGAAGATCGCACTGATAAAAATCATGTCTTAGCAGAACGAGCAGAAAGTTTGTTGTTTTCCTTGAAGCAAAGGTATCCTGAACTTTCACAAACAACATTGGACACAAGCAAGATCCATTTCAATAAGGTAAAAATTTCAATGAATCCATAACTTGAATACTTGACAACAAACTTGGAAACTTGTTAGGCCTTACACTTGAACAGATAAATGAAAGAAGATATTTACTGATCGTTGCAGGATGTCGGAAAGGCAATCTTGGAGAGCTATTCTAGAGTATTGGAAAGTTTGGCGTTCAACGTTGTTGCTTGGATTGAAGATGTGCTTTTTGTAGATAAGACAATGAAAAACCAAGAAGAGTAGGGACTCCAGTAAGCAAAGCTTTTTTGATTTCTGCAAATAGGAGTCAAATTTCAGCTCCTCCGGAAATACAGTTAAACTTCCTGTAACAAAGAATCATTACTGAATAGAATAGCACCAAGTCGAGAACTTGAACAGATGGAGGATCAGTTTCACTACGTGATAACCAAATTGAGTTTGTAATATGAGAGAAGTATTCGAACTTGGAAATCTGTTTTTATCATGATTTTGTATATTTATATTTTATATCCAAGAGCCAAATTCTGTAGTTTTCTATTCTTTATCGCTATTCTCATTCCTTAGATCCTTCAATGAGGGAATTTTGGCTCCCTTCCATCTGCATTTTGTCAAAGAATCATATGTTCGCGAAACAAATGCCAACAGAATACCATCTGATTTGAAATAGCGAGAAAAATGAAAATATAGCATATACTCTCGGGAAAAAAAGGAAATATTAGCTCGTTTGGTATAATCCCGGGGTTAAATTTGAGATGAATATCTCATATTTGGTTGGAATAAAATCGTGGCATAACTAATCCCGGGATTATAATATTTTTTTATCCCCTTGGATGGTGGTAACTAATCCCGAGACAATTAATCCTGAGATAACTTGTTTCCCAACCAAACGACCTCTCAAAGATTCTTTAAGCATCAGAAACTGGAATTGTTTTTGATAAATGAAAAGTCAAAAAAAACATACATATTACTTGAGAATATAGCCCAGTGAGAATTATCATTCACCAAAACACTTTAATAAGAACAGTTTCTTGATTCCCTACTTAGTATTTAACCAAAAAAAAAAAAAAAAAAAATCTACAATTCAGGATCAATTTTCCACTGCTGAAAGCAAGTAAAACAATACCATTATGTACTTGTTGGAAATGAAAGACCTAAAAGGATAATTTTCATCATCCTAAGCCACAATGGACAGATAAACAAAGGAAAAAGGACTACCATTATTTAAGCTGAAAGATTAGAGGTTTTTATACATCAGTCCAAGAACCAGTTCTGAGCCTCATTGGCCTTATTGGCCTAATTCTTGATGAAGACTTGAAAGCTTCAACCAATGACTTGCATTTAGTAGTGTCCCCTTTGTTTTCCTCCAAACATTTCTTCAATTCTTCAATATCAGCCACAGCTACCTTCTTCTCTGCACCATTACTCTCCTTTTTCTCATCACCATTATCCATTTCTTCAAAATTCAACAAGTTGATTGAAGTGAAAATTTGAGAGTCAACAAGTTGATAAATTGTGTGATTAAACTGCAAAAAAAAAAAAAAAAAAAAAAAAAATAGGAGCATAGGATTTTTGTGGCAGCTTCTGTTTTGTTTTGTTTTAGGGAGTTTGGGAATCTATTAAAAGTGGGACCCAGCACAGAGGTGATTGACATGGATTTGATCACTTGCTGACTTTGAGGTGAAATTTTTTCTTGTTTTCTTTTTCTCATAAATTTACACTATATTTAAGCTATACGTTATCTACATAATTTAACAAATCAATCGACAGTGTAAAAAATTTATACTGGTATATGACTTAAATATTACTTATTAATGTACTATTTAAAGAACTATTGCAGGTTTAAGATATATAAATAAATAAAATATTTTCTTTAACAAATCAAACTTCTAGAACACGAAATTGTCGTTGTTTTAAAGCTCATGAGTTATGACCATCCATCACCAAATTACGCTCACACATAAGAGCTTCTTGCACATAAAATATACTCCTCCGTTATAGTTTACTCGAATATATTTCCTTTTAGGTCCGTTCCAAAAAAATAAATCATTTCTAAATTTGAAAAAATGAGAAGTTTTTATAATCACACAAATACTGTAGACTCCTTTTTGAGTTATTTAGGACCACAAATTTCAAAAGTCTTCATTTTTTTAAAACTCCGTGCTCACTCAAACAGGTTCACGTAAATTGGAAAGAAAAGAGTATATATTTTTATTAAAATAACTTTACCACAAGTTTAAAATTTTAATTAAGAGGATTAGCACAATTTTACAATCTTTTGATTTATTATATTGTGGGGTGGTTCTATTTTATTATATTTCATCAACATCTCCTCAATTTCATTTATTTAATTTTCGTTTGGTGTTATTGACATAATATATTTTGTTTCTAGTCTATCTCTTTCTACTTCTTTTTTATATATGGAAAGTTCCAAAATCATTGTACAATAATCCAAAAATCTCAATAGATAAAAAATTAAAAATTAAAAAAAATATATATATATTTGTGATAATTTTTCGATCTTTTCTACTAGGTAATCTAGTATCCTTATGCATGAAGATAATCAATTCAGTTATTGTCATCGGACTCTATTATGAATTTCTGACCACATTCTTTATAGGACCCTCTAATCTTTCCTTCGAGCTCTGGTTATGGAACAAAGAATCGAGAAGAAGATTAGTTTTATTACAAGACCGCTTATATCTATCTATTATGCGCTTAACATTGGAAAGTAACCTAAGGTCACAAAATTCTATGCAGAAAACACAGATTTACTATGTTTAATCATTCAGTATTCAAATTTCACTCGACTACACAAAAGGGGTAAAGTGTGATACCACAACTATGGGCGAAGCTATATGTTATAATGAGTGGTTAACTGACCACCGTATTCTTAATCAAAAAATTACACTTTTTATATAGATAAAATATTAAAAAATTTTAGAAGTATATAATATATAATAAACATTCTTTTTCGGAGAATATTCTTTTAATAGATTCGCCATTGACCACAACAGGACGTGGGGTGTGTTTTCTTGCTCCCACAAGAATCCATATAAAAAGAACTTTTGGTTTCAGTTTCAGAGTTCAGTTACTGTTTTGCATGTAGGTAACACGTCAAACATATATAGGAGTTCGGAACCTAAATAATTTTTCTTATAATAAAAATTACGTTTTTAATATTTTTTTTAAAAATAATTTTTTAGCTATTTCGCAATATTGAACTGCGAATTGCACTAACGGACGTTAGTGCAATTTGCTGTTCAATACTGCGAATTGTATAATAATTTTTTTTTTTAATTTCGCCAGCTATTTCGCAGTTCTATACTGCGAAATACCCCATTATATTGTAACCCTTCTTCTTCACAGATCGCGCACACTGCTGCCTCTCTCCATTACAACATAAAATTTCTTGGTCCCCCCCCCCCGTTTTTCTTCAACAAAAAAAGATTTTGCCGTCCCACCAGTCCCCTTGAAGAGTAGCACAGGTAGGCCCCACACGAAGGTAACTTTGGATACGGTTCCGGACTAAAAAAATCACTATCACAGCTTTATTTCGAGGTATTCCAATTTATTTTATGTTGAAACTCATATTTTATGTATAGTAGTTAGGAACTATGTTAGTATTAATTTTATATATGTTATATGTTTCATATACCATGTTAGTTTATGTTAGCAGTAATTTACCTTGTTAGTATTAATTTACCATGTTGATATATATACCATGTTAGTATTAATTTAATATGTTAGTATATACTTATGTTTAGCAGTAATTTACCATGTTAGTATTAATTTTATATACCATGTTAGTGTTAATTTTATTTATGTTATATATTTTTATACCATGTTAGTATATGTTAGCAGTAATTTACCATGTTAGTATTAATTTACCATGTTGATATATATATCATGTTAGTATTAATTTAATATGTTAGTGTATACCATGTTAGCGTAGAGCGTTTTAGCGTAGAGCGTTTTAGCGTAGAGCCTTGTAGCATAGAGCCTTTAAGTATAGACTTATAATAATTAAGAATTATTTTGTGGTCCCGGGCGTCAAAAATCAAGCCTGGAACTTTTACACAACCATTATCTTCAATTTGTAAAATTATACTTAATTTAATTAATTAAGTTAATAAAGTTATAAAAATATTGAAATCGATATTTATAATAATTAAGAAATATTTTGTGGTCCCGGGCGTCAAAAATCAAGCCTGGAACCTTTACACAATCATTATCTTCAATTTGTAAAATTATACTTAATTTAATTAATTAAGTTAATAAAATTATAAAAATATTGAAATTGAGATTTATAATAATTAAGAATTATTTCGTGGTCCCGGGCGTCAAAAATCAAGCCTGGAACCTTTACACAACTATTATATTCAATTTGTAAAATTATACTTAATTTAATTAAGTTAATAAAGTTATAAAAACATTAAAATTGAGACTTATAATAATTAAGAATTATTTTGTGGTCCCGGGCATCAAATATCAAGCATGGAACCTTTACACAACTATTATCTTCAATTTGTAAAATTATACTTAATTTAATTAATTAAGTTAATAAAATAACAAAAATATTAAAATTGAGACTTATAATAATTAAGAATTATTTTGTGGTCCCGGACGTCAAAAATCAAGCTTGGAATTTTTACACAACTATTATCTTTAATTTGTAAAATTATACTTAATTTAATTAATTAAGTTAATAAAATAATAAAAATATTGAAATTGAGACTTATAATAATTAAGAATTATTTTGTGGTCCCAGGCGTCAAAAATCAAGTGTGGAACCTTTACACAACTATTATCTTCAATTTGTAAAATTATACTTAATTTAATTAATTAAGTTAATAAAATTATAAAAATATTGAAATTGAAACTTATAATATTTAAGAATTATTTTGTGGTCCCGGGCATCAAAAATCAAGCCTGGAACCTTTACACAACCATTATCTTCAATTTATAAAATTATACTTAATTATGTATTTTATTACACTAACACAAATAATTAATTTTTTTTAATTTATAGTGTACGACATGGCATTTCCTCCACCTGCACACCCTGGACCTGCGACAGATCAGTTATTAGTATTGCAGGGTGACCATAGGTCATCATATGTTTGGGAGGGTCAGCTAGCTCTTCAAACTATCCGCCCTAGAACGCCCGATGATCTATGGGAGTTTATAGCGGAGCATCCCTTCCACCCGCGTATAGTAGAGCTGCTACAGCATACGGGGTTGTATAGTATATTTGAGCTGGGACGGATGCAGCTTGACTGGTCGCTCATCACATCCTTGATAGAGCGGTGGCGACCAGAGACGCATACATTTCACCTACCTACTGGAGAGGCTACGATCACGCTTCAGGACGTGCGGGTGTTATACGGACTGCGCGTAGAGGGGCGCGCATTTACACTGCCCCACCAGTGGAGAGGGATGACCCGGGCACAACTGGTGGATATGATGGGGCACATGACTGGTTTGCGCCTGGCGGGCAACCGGGGTGGTTAGTCGAGTGCGACTATCAGTGATTAGAGATTTCATGGCGCAATTGCATCCGGATATTACGCACGAGACAGATGACCTGTGGATTCTTCGTTACACTCGGATGGCATTGCTCATGCTATTCGGGTGTGTCTCGTTTCCCAACACCTCGGGGAACAAGATGACGATGCAGTTTCTGCACTGTCTCGAGGACTTGGATGAAGTGCAGCATTACAGTTGGGGAGCTACAGTTCTGGCCTATCTCTATAAGAGCATGTGTCGGGCTAGCGTCGGTCCAGTTGTTGATATTGGTGGTTTTCTACCACTCCTTCAGGTGCAAAATATTTCCGAATACATTGTTTATTAACCCCAAATTCTATTTTGTTAAATGACTCATAATTTACATCAACATTTAATCTTAGGTTTGGGTGTGGCAGTGTATCATGTCGTTGCAGCCACCTCTACCAACACTTCTAACTGGAGAGTACTATCCGTCCCTCCCGCTAGCTGTTAGATGGATTCTCCGGCGGGGGGCCTACAGAGGAGCGGATGCCTACCATAATCTTCACCTTATTAGGGACATATTAGATATGTTGGTGGATGGGCAGGTAAATATGTACCTGTGACGACCCAAAGGGTCATCACTTGTTTTATTAATCATTCCGAGCTTTTGAGGTCTTGAAAACCTCAATTATAGTTGCCTCGATTTGTGTGCACAGTTCGGGCACAAAGCTGGAAATTTTTATGTTGAAATATGTGAAATATGTGAAAAAGTTGAAGAATTTTGATATTAATATTGATATGGTTGACTTTGGTCAACATTTTTGGTAAACGGACCCGGATCCGTGATTTGACTGTCTCAGAAAATCCGTAGAAAAATATGGAACTTGGGCATATGCCCGGAATTGAAATCCGAGGTCTAGAACCCCGGTAAAAGAATTTTTCTGTTAAATTGTTTTCCGAAAATGTTTAAGGAAAATGAAACTGAATTTTGATTAAAAAGTACTGGTATCGGGCTCGTATTTTGGTTCCGACGCCCGGTACAGGTCATATATATTGGTTAAGCGCTTCCTGTAAAGTTTGGTTGAAAACGGACGTCGTTTGACGTGTTTCGGCCTTAAATTGGAAAGTTTGGAAATTATGGAATTTTAAAGAATTCTTGAGTTTTAAGGCTCAATTCATTGATTTTGATGTTATTTAAGCGATTTGATCACGCGAGCAAGTTCGTATGATGTTTTTGAGTTAGTGTACATATTTGGTTTGGAGCCCCGAGGGCTCGGGAGTGTTTCGGAGGTGGTTCGGGGTGTTTTTGGACTTAGAAAACTGGCAGATTTTCTGCAATTTTTACACAGATATTTTACTCTACGCGATCGCGGCCTTGTACACGCGATCGCACTGCCTTGTCACATTACTCAACGCGATCGCAGCCGTCCGCACGCGATCGCGTAGCTTTCCGTTTTCCTTCAACGCGATCGCGACCCTTTTCACGCGATCGCGTAGTACAAATGAGCCACCCAGCGAAATTCTTCTACGCGATCGCAGCATTGTCCACGCGATCGCGTAGTGTTGAATAATTTGCCTTCCGCGATCGCGACCCAATTCACGCGATCGCGTAGAACAAATTCGCTGCCCAGTGAATTTAATTCCAAAACAGAATAGAAACGGGATAAAAATCCCATTTCCGTTCAACTCTCTTCTCCACAGCTCCTTGGACGATTTTTGAGCGATTCTTCATCAAACTTCTTGGGTAAGTGATTCTTAACTCGTTTTCTTCATTTTCCATCAATATTATTTGAATTCCTAAGCCTAATTAGGTGTAAATGGGTAGAAAAATTGAGAATTGAGTACAATAAGGGTTTTCAAAGAATTTGCGATCTAGAACTCGTTTTGGAGTCGAGCGTAAGAACAAATTGTATATTTGAACTCATGGAGGATTGGGTGAACTTATTTTGGTTCGAAACTTGAGTTTCGATTATGTGGGCCCGGGGTCGATTTTTACTATTCCGGGCAAAATGTTGTAAAAATCATATTTAGCAATATGAACTAGTTTGTTAAGTAGAATTGATGATATGAAATCAATTGTGTATAGATACGGTTGGATTGGAGTCAAATTCGAAAGGAAAAGGCATTTCTACGGATTGAATCGTTCGTGAACTTTCGAGGTAAGTGTTTGTTCTATCCTAGTTTGTAGGAATATGAATTTAGTTATGAATAGATTGTTGAATAAGAGTTATTGGTGTTATACCGGTAATGAAGGTAAATTGTTGAAATTATTATAAATTATTGGTTTAAAACCGGTAATTATAAATATTGTTGATATAGATATTATTGGCTAAATGCCGGTAATATATATATTTTATGAATTGGGATCGTGTGGCGCGCCGACAACTTATATATATTTATGAATTGGGATCGTGTGGTACGCCGACCACAAAGTGACTTAAATCTTGGCATTGGCCATAGTTGCCGGTAGCTTATTGATATATTTGGGAGCGGGTGGTACGCCTACCACAAGATATAATTATTGATATATTTGGGAGCGGGTGGTACGCCTACCACAAGATATAATTATTGATATATTTGGGAGCGGGTGGTACGCCTACCACAAGATATAATTACTATGATATTTGGGAGCGGGTGGTACGCCTACCACAAGATATAATTACTGTGATAGTTGGGAGCGGGTGGTACGCCTACCACGAGATATGAAATGAGAGAGGAATTGAGACATGAAAGTAAGATTTATTATGTTGATTAGATTATTCTGGATATCGTGAGTTATTGACTGTTATTTCATAGCAGAGTATTTCCTTATAAATGTATTGTATATATATATGTCTATATTGCAACTGTACAGGTTTAGGTGGGTGACTGGCCTTAGCCTTGTCACTAGTTCGCTGGGATAGGCCAGGCACTTACGAGCACATGGGGTCGGTTGTGCTGATACTACACTCTGCGCTCTTTTTGCGCAGATACAGGTTACGGACAACAGCAACGGTAGTAGCGACTTGTGGATTTTTCGACTACCGAGACTACGAGGTAGCCTTGCAGGCGTCCGCAGGACCCGTTGTCTCTTCTATCTATGTTTTTCATTCTATTATCTCATATAATCGAGATAAACATCTTGTATTTTCTTTCAGACAATTATGTGTATTATTCTTAGAAGTTCGTGAGTATTGTGACACCAATCTTGGGTAGTGTATCATGGTTGGGTTTTCTTTATCATATTTGACTAAGTCTTCCGCTAATTTTGATTATTCCGCTGTAATGTATATGTTTTAAATAAGAAATTGGTAATTAATGGAGATGTAATTAATATTTGGCTTGTCTAGCTTCCATTTAGTAGGCGCCATCATGACCTCGATGGTGGGAAATCCGGGTCGTGACAAGTTGGTATCAGAGCACTAGGTTGCACAGGTCTCACAACTCACGAACAACCTTAGTAGAGTCTGAAGGATCGGTACGGAGACGTCTGTATTTATCCTCTAGAGGCTACGGAGTTAGGAAAATATTCCCTTTATTCTTTCCAGTCGTGCGACTTGATCTTTTGAATGTTAATTGAACTTCTACTCGGTTCTTCCGCAGATGGTAAGGACACGTGCATCCTCATCTACTGACCAGCAGCCCGAGGTCCCAGCAGCGGCAGCTCTTGCTAGGGGTAGAGGCCGAGGTCGAGGCCGTCCTAGAGGACAAGGTAGGGGCAGGGCTCAGCCCCGAGCAGCAGCACGAGTGGCAGAACCTCATGTTCATATCGAGGAGGAAGTTCCAACCCCAGCAGCTCCAGTAGGCCCAGCTCAGGTCCCAGGAGGAGCTTTGTTTTCACCGGATCTTCGGGATGCTTTGGTCCGGATAGCAGGTTTTATGGATCATATCACCAGAGCAGGTTTATTACCGGTAGCACCAGCCACTTCTCAGGCTGGAGGAGGTAATCAGACTCCTGCTACGCGCACTCCGGAGCTAGTAATTCCCCAGGCTCAGGTTCCTGTGATTCAGCCAGTTGAGGCAGCTCGGCCTATTATTGCGACTCCGTCTAATGATGGTGCAGCCATGTCTGCTGACGCGTTGTAGACATTGGACAGGTTTACCAAGCTGTTCACTACCACATTCAGTGGCACTCCTTCGGAGGATCCACAGGATTTCCTATACAACTGCCACGAAGTTCTCCGTACTATGGGTATTGTGGAGACTAATGGTATGGATTTTGCTACTTTACGGTTATCTGGTTCCGCCAAGACTTGGTGGAGAGATTATTGTCTAACCAGGCCAGCGGGATCGTCATCTTTGACTTGGGAGCAGTTTGCAGAATTATTCTTGGAGAAGTTCCTTCCAGCAACTCAGCGGGAGGTTATGCGCATACAATTTGAGCGTCTTCATCAGGGTTCTATGTCTGTCACACAGTACGAGACTAGGTTCGTGGACCTGGCTCGTCATGCTATTATCATACTTCCCACAGATCGGGAGAGAGTGAGGAGGTTTATTGATGGCTTGAATCAGCCAATTCGGCTACAGATGGCTATGGGAGCATGAACTGAAATCACTTTTCAGGAGGCGGCTAATGCAGCCCGCCGGATCGAGATGGCTCTGTCACAGGGAGCGAGACATGGATCGGATAAGAGATCTCGTAATTCGGGTAGATTCAGTGGTACCTCGTCTGGAGATAGAGATTTTTATGATAGAGGCCATCCTCCTAGGCCTTATCAGTCGGCTCTTCAGGTTTCTCATGATGCTTCAGGTGATCGTAATTCTCAGCCACGCTACTCTGATCAGCAGCCTATCAGTGCACCACCACTTCGCCATTTTCAGCAGCCGAGGGCTTGTTTTACGTGCGGTGATCTTAGGCACATTGCAAGGTATTGCCCTCGAGCTTCTGACAGATCTCACCAGCAGGGTTCTCGTGCCATGATTCAGGCCCCAGTTCCCTCACAGCCTGCCCAGCCGGCTAGAGGCGGAGGTAGAGGACATAGAGGTGGAGGTAGAGGTCATAGAGGTGGAGCTCAGACCGATAGAGGTAGAGACCAGCCAGCAGCTGATCGTCCTAGAGATACTGCTCAGGGTGGTGGGGCACAGCCCCGATGTTATGCACTTCCCGCCGGACCAGAGGCTGAGTCTTCTGATGCCGTCATTACAGGTATTATTTTGGTTTGTGATAGAAAGGCATCAGCATTATTTGACCCTGGGTCTACATATTCGTATGTGTCTTCCTATTTTGCACCATACTTGATTCAGCCCGGTGATCCACTGAGTGTTCCTGTTCATGTGTCTACACCAGTAGGCGACTCTATTGTGGTTGATCGAGTTCATCGGTCATGTATGCCTTTCATTCCCACGCGTTACCCCTGTGATGACTGTTTCTCATTAACCAAATATATTACTAATCATAATTGATTTCACATTAAACAAATAAAATGATACGAGTGATTCATTAACAAGATTTCAATTTTTACAACGCCGACATAACACAATATATATACATAAGACTGGAGTCCCACAGTTTACATGTCTACCGAGCCTCTAGGATACAAAAGGGAAATACAATACTTGCCGGTAACAAGGCTCCGGCTATACCTTACAAAACCAAAATGAAATCTAAACCGAGTGGCATGAACCACACAAGGCCCCGAGGAAGAAAGGGGCTCACCAAAAACGGGCAGTGGAGGATGAAAGATACTACTGCCGATGAGCTGAAGTGCCTGCTACTGATCCACCTACAATCATGACACGAATGTAGCGCCCCCGGCAAAAGGGACGTCAGTACACTTGAATTGTACCGGTATGTATGGACAAACTTTGTCCCAAGTAAACTCAAGCCATTAAATTACATCAACAATTAATTAAGCCAGCCAACCATGTTTCCACATTTTCCTCATTTCAAATAATTCTCACACAAAGCACTTTCTACGATCAACCAATTTAACAATAACCAATCAATCACGTAAAGCACAAGTAGTCAAACAAAGGGGCAATCGGTGCCCCACAGGTTGCAAACTCTCCTGCTGTCTCCTTTCACAATTTCACATTATTGATTTTTGTATCAATTTTCAATGGCGATTTCGATCGCTTTCCATCCTTATCGCCCCTGACCACCCTTATTACCTCGGCCACCCTTATCACCCCAACCCACACCTTATTTCACCTCGTTGCGGCGCGCAACACGACCCCGCCTTACAGTTGAAAACACAACAATTTCAAACAGCAGATAAGGTACTACACACAATTTCAACAAGTTCAAATAAGCAACTTACACATTGGTTCATGTTCTCAATTTCTCCACAAGCCAATATCAAAACCAAGTTACAAGTATTCCAAAATCGAAAATGCCCACATAATCATGTTCAACAATTTACCACAATTAAGGTGTTTCAAATTCCTTCCACAATAAGCCAGATATGCCATCACAATGGTTGTTCCCAATTCTTTACCAATCTCGATTACCTTTTTATCTTTCAATTCATATTTCATACCACACCACATGTAGTTCAACATCAATCAAATGCTCAACAAGGAAATCAAAGAATTACGTAAAATTTCTCAATTTGACACATGCCAAAACAATTCGCACACATTTGGGCAATTTTACAAGAATCAAAATTAGCCATACATACCTGGTGATGAGTTTTCTTCCGTTAACTTCCTACTTTATGCTTACCCACGCTATCTTACTCTTGCCAACCTTGTTCTTGAAGACTCTTACTTCTACTCACTTCTTTTACTAAAAATCAAGTTCAATAATCATGCATGAGTGTAAAAATTCTATTTTCAAAAGCTATTATATGCAAACCTCTCTTTACCCAATTTAAAACTGAAAATCAAAGAAAATAGTTAGGGTTTTTACCTTGAAAAGATTGGGGAAGTTGAATCCTTGCCCTAGGATCCCTTGGAATTAAGTGGTTGGAACAATCTTTGAAGATGAAAGATTTCTCTCTCTAAAAACCCTCTCTTCTCTCTCTAAATTTTTGTAAGATAATATGATAAAATGAAGAAGAAGTGTGTTATATTAAAGAAGAGATCGGGTCAAAATGTTACAAAATCTGGGCCGGGGTCAATTATGCGGTGCACTATGCGACCGCAGAATCAACATGCGGTCCGCATAGTGACCGCAGAATTGCCCCAATTTTTATACAGGTTCTGTTAAGGAATGCGGTCACTATGCGGACCACATGTTGATTCTATGGTCGCAAAGTGCACCGCAGATTCGACATACGATCGCATATCGACCGCACTTTTGACACGATTTTGGGCAACTCTCTGGAACGTTTTGCGGCAAGAATGCGGTCCGCATATCAGGTTTGCGGTCGCATTCTTGACCGCATATTTGACATTTTTCGGAAAAATTAATTCTCTACATTTTTGAAACTTAAATCACTACCAAGGGTCCGAACCGCGGCGAGCAAGCTCGCCGCGAAGAATTCTACGCATTCCTAACACATTATTCGGACCATGACACCACAGCTACTAGGTTTTATGCACAAAAATTTTACGGGGCCTTACATCCCCTCCCCCTTAAGATCATTCGTCCTCGAATGAGGATTTTGAAATAAATGAGTTGGTTTTGAAAGACATGATATGCAACCATCAAAATTTTGACTAACTCTTATATTTTAGAAAAATTTCGCCGGAGTTTCCTTTGTATTATGGACATATCCACCTGTCAGAGGGCCCCCGAAACACATTACCAAACAACAATATACAACTACAACACTTTTCACAACTGGTATACACTTTCTTACCTCAACGAATGCACATATTCTATCACATTGTTACAATTGCACATAAACTAGTCACTTCAATGAATTCTTACCTTATTTAACCATTTTAACACACCATGTACACTTAACAAACCATTACCAATTTACACTTACTATTAGTTGTTTATTAAACACGTAAATCTTTATAAGGCTTTCATTTGTCAAGAACGGTTCAAGTGACCCAAGGTAACAACACATTTAACTCATTACAAAATGAAGGAGACTTTACTAATACTAAGAGGGAAACAACTTAGGCAAGATGACAGTTACTAGGAGTAGGAGGGTCACCTAATTTCTTCTAGGCTTGATCAAACAAATGGGGGTACTTTTCTTTCATCTCTTTTTCCGCTTCCCATGTGGCCTCCTCAACTTGTTGACTTCGCCACAATACTTTAACAGAGGCAACTTCCTTATTTCTCAACTTACGGACTTGCCTATCAAGAATGGCAACCGGAACTTCTTCATATGACAAATTTTCATTAACCTCTATAGCTTCGACTGGCATGATGGTGGATGGATCTCCAATCACTTTCTTCAACATGGACACATGGAATACCGGATGCACCGATGACATCTCAGGAGGCAACTCTAGCCTATAAGCAACTTGACCAATCCTTTGAACGATCCGATATGGCCCGACATACCTAGGACTCAATTTCCCTTTCTTTCCGAATCGCATGACTCCCTTCATAGGTGATACCCTCAAGAACACCCAATCATCGACTTGAAACTCCAAATCCCTTCGACGAACGTCTGCATAGGACTTTTGACGACTCTGTGCTGTTTTCATTCTCTCCTGAATAACCTTAACCTTTTCCATAGCTTCGTACACCACATCTGGCCCTAGCAATTCCGCTTCACCTACCTCAAACCACCCGATTGGTGATCTACATCTTCTCCCGTACAATGCCTCAAACGGGGCCATTTGAATGCTAGCATGATAGCTGTTATTGTAAGCAAATTCTATCAGTGGCAAGTGTTCATCCCAATTACCTTTAAAATCTAAGACACAAGCCCGCAACATATCTTCAAGCGTCTGAATGGTCCGCTCGGCCTGTCCATCGGTCTGTGGATGGAAAGCTGTGCTGAGATTCACCCGAGTTCCCAAACCTTGCTGAAACTTCTTCCAAAAGTTAGCGGTGAACTGAGCCCCGCGATCTGAGATGATAGAAAGTGGAGTGCCATGAAGCCTTACTATCTCTTTGATGTACAATCTTGCATATTGCTCCGCGGTATCAGTGGACTTGACAGGCAGGAAGTGAGCTGATTTGGTGAGTCGATCTACTATCACCCATATTGAGTCGAACTTACGCTGAGTGCAAGGTAACCCTACCACGAAATCCATATTGATCATCTCCCATTTCCACCTTGGTATTTCTATAAGCTGAGTTAATCCACCGGGTCGTTGATGCTCGGCCTTCACTTGTTGATAGTTCGGACATTTAGCTACAAAGCTTGCTACATCCCTTTTCATACCGTTCCACCAATAAATCTCCTTAAGGTCATGATACATTTTCGTGGAACCTGGGTGTACCGAATACCTGGAAATATGAGCCTCTACCATTACCCTTTCACGAAGATCGTCCAC
>JASVEL010001355.1:0-48532 GCA_032618575.1 Nicotiana noctiflora | reverse complement strand
AATTACAACTTCAAAAACTAAAATCGCCACTCCATTCTTCAGGCGGGCTCCCTGACTTCAACTACAACTTCTAAATAAATCGTCACTCCGTTCTTCAGGCGGGCTCCCTGACTTCAACTACAACTTCAAAACTAACTCGCCACTCCATTCTTCAGGCGGGCTCCCTAACTTCAACTACAACTCAAAACTAAATCGCCACTCCATTCTTCAGGCGGGCGCCCTGACTTCAACATCACTTCAGTAACTCCATCCCATCTTTTCTTCCGAATTACCTTGTTTCAGAATTGCTTTCCTCCTAGGTCGTGTTGTTTTTCCCTTGACTGCTGGGGATATCTTTGGAATTATTTACTTACCTACTGGGGATGATGCTGTTGGGAAAATCTTCTCTATTTCCTCCTTTTCTACTTCCTTCAAAACCTTTTATTCTCTCCCGGGATCGCGGGGGATTGAAATGTCATTAGCTGAGGATTGTCCTGTCGGGGGACCTCTTTTCCTTCTTCCTCTTTCCAAACCTCCTTCGGGGCTCGCGCTTCGCTCCCTTGAAAAACTTGTAGGATATAATGCTGCCGGTGAAATCTCGAAATCAATGTTTCATTTTTCGAGGACTGCTGAGGGTGATACCGGCTTCTTGCCTTTCTGAACGCAAGCTTCCTCGTCTTGTCCTGTCTGTTGGGGGTATAATTTCATCTATCACAGCTTGTTTTTTTTTTTCAAAGCTGCTGGGGATAATCGGGTTCAAAGATCATTTCCTCGTGTTATCTGGCTTCTTTCCCCAACAGGGTATTTGGTTTCGAGAAAATTTTCGCAACGGAAGAAAATTTTCTGCCCCAGTTTGAGAATCTTCTTCGTGGCATGCTTTTCTGCCAACAACCCCTCTTCTTCCTGTTTCAAATCAAAGAAAAATTAGTTAGTTTTAAAATGTGGTGGTTGGTTGTGGTGCTCCTGCTGGGGATGGTTCTCCTCTTCTTTCCCTGCTCTGCGTTTCATTGTCAGACCCTGCCGGGGATGTTATCATTTGATGATATTCATGCTGGGGATAGTTTTCTCCTTTCTAGCTTCCCCGCCTTTCTTGACGACTCTTTATTCGCAAACCTTTCCACGTGGTTTTCCACTGACCACCCGAATTCCTATAATAGTGACCATTCGTGAAGACCTTGCATGTTTTACTGGTGAACCATTTTCTTTGTTCACCCTTGTCACTGAAAATACCTTTCTGCTGGGGATATCTCCCCTTCTTTGGCGGCATATCTAAGGAATGGGCATTTCCCGACCTTTGAGTCTCATTGGCCTTGGCCTCGAGGTCATTAACCTTCATTGAGATATCCTTTTCACACCGATCCACCCCTTTGTCGATTTCCTATTGCTGGGGAATATCCTTCTGGACACCGGCTTTGCGCTTAATCCCTCCTCACTTATACCACTTGGGTGTACCAATCAAATTCCGTCTTGCATAATTGGAAAGCTGATGGAAAATTTTGAAGTCATTTCTTACAAACAGACTCTATTGGGGAATTTTTATGAAAGGAGAAAGATAAAAGGAAACAGAATAAAAGACAAAAACGAGGATGACTCTCTAAAAAGAAAAATTATAAAATAACCCTATCAAACGTGGATACCAACTCTAATGGACATGACATGCACATATAGCCTATCCTCCGTCGTTAAACCGCCTTTTGTAATCTTCTCCTGGGGCGTTCCTATCTCATTTCCAACCTTCGTTCGACTTGTAGTGCCCGAGGGGTTTTCACTACCAAGCCTCTCTCATTTCGGTTTTCTCTCAGCTTTCATCGCCTTATGGTGCCTGTGAAGGTTTTCACCGCTAAGACTCTCTCATTTGTGTTACTTTTCCGTTGGGGATTGGTGGGGTTACTGCTAAGATTCTCTCATATTTCTTCTGTTGCAGATCAGAGTCTTTTCTGACGGGAATCAGGGTGTTATGTTCTGATAAGACTTCTCTCATTTGCCTGACTTGGCCTCTTTTGAAGATTGGTCAAAAGGTCTTTCTTTGGACCGTAATGTGGATTTGGATAAGGCTAGAAAAAATGGTATTAAAGGCTCGAAATAAAACAAAATAGGTTCAAAATTACAACCTTCGGGCCTATATTTATTTATAATAAACACAATTTTTTGCCCTAGATTCTTGCTTGGGGATTTTTTATTTTTATTTACACTATGACCGAGCTGTGAAGCGCCTACGTATCCTCTTTGAGGAATCGGGTCAAACGTAGTTCTCAATTCCTCTTTTTCAAGTTTCTTTTTTTTTCACACATTTTTGTTTTTCTTTTCTTTATCTCTTTTTGTTGTTTTCTTTTTCTTTACTTTTTTCTTTATCCCTTTCTTTTCTTGCCTTTCAAACTTGTGTTTCTAGTCTTTGCAACTAATTCCGAAGGAGGGGTATGAAAGAATTTTAAAATAAGGCTCAAAGGGTTGACGATGGATAAAGTATTTGGATAGCAGAACAAAAATGCCTTCGTCATTCCAATCTTCAAAACATGCCAAGCGTAAACAACACAATTAATATTCGTCATATCCTTAAAGCACTGTTGGGCGACACTCTCATTTTCATTATTATGAACGACCCCATGTCAATTTTGGCAGCTTGCCTTTAACGGTTTTCTTTTACTTGCCCCAGTTTCTCATGACTCGGGTTTCGAATAATCTCAAGCCGTTCTTATTTCATTTAAATATCTCGATCACCTCCCAATGGTTTTGTGATTAACTTTTAAGATCAGGCCAGAACTATGCGCGCACGTCATGTCACTAGAGCTAGAGAAAAAGAACTATAGGAAGGAGAGGACTAAATAACAGAAAATGTCTAGAAATAATATAAAATAGGTCATTGCATTAATCGATAAAACAACGACTCGAACAACCGAAAAACAAAACTGGGGTACAATACTTAGAACGAACCTAGACCCCTTTAGATGAGACACTATGATCAAAAGAAAAATACAAGGATAAAAGGTTTGAGCCACAAAACAACATTCGGATTACCATTATGAAATAACTCGGACAAATAGAAATGACAACAAAATAAGCCACCACAAATGACTCTCCAATTGATAAGCCTGACATTTAGCCACGAATTTGATTATCAGAACCACTATGGCCTTCTCTCATTTCAGTCGGCAAATTCCCGAGTGGATTCTCATATTCCGTGCCACCAGGCATCACCGCCAGAAAGTGTGTATCATCAGGTATAGGTAACGGATTCAGCGCGATATTCTGGGTGTCTCTGTTATGAATCACAATCAATCTTTCTTGGATCATCCTTTCTATTTCCCTTTTCAAATCCCGACAACTTTCCATGTTGTGCCCCTGGGCATGGGAATGGTATTCACACCTTTTAGATGGGTCAAAGTTCCTTGCACGTGGGTCCACATGATTTGGAGGGATGGGTGCAATCATGTCCTGTTGCTTTAACTTCTCAAATAAGCTTTCATAGGAAACTCCTATTGGTGTGAAATTATCCTTCAACTTTGGTTCCCTTCTATGCCCTTGGTTTGGAAGTGGGTTATAAGGTATTTGGAAATTTTGCAAAGGCTGATAGAGATTTTGTGATGCTCATGCTCGCTTTCTTGGATGATTTGATGGCTGAATAACATACTGGGGTGGATCAACTGGGTATGGTGGGTTCGTAGGTGGATAGTAATGCTCAGGGGAATTATGGAAAACTTGTCGAGACATCGCATACCGTCGAGCTACTCTTCTGGAACCTTTTCTTGACCTTGATATCATCATGACTTCTTCATCCCTCTCATTCGTGTCACTAGATTCAAATTGGACAGCATGAGCTGCAGCCTTGAGAGCCGCTTGACTTATAATTCTGCCTGTCTTAAGACCGTTCTCTACCATTTCTCCCATTTTGACTACATCCAAGAAGGATTGACCAACCGCAGACATCATGTTCTGAAAATAATCCGGCTCTTGAGCCTGAAGGAAGACAGTGATTAACTAATGGTCATCCATGGGTGGCTCAGCACGAGCCGCTTGCTCCCTCCATTTAAGGGCATATTCCCTGAAACTTTCACTTGATTTCTTCTTCAGATTTGAAAGGAAAATGCGGTCCGGGGCAATGTCAATGTTGTATTGGAATTGTTTGACAAAGGCCTGTGCCATGTCGTTCCAGACGTGCCAGTGAGATGCATCTTGATCCCAAAACCATTCAGAGGCTACTCCTGTAAGGCTTTCCCCAAAGTAAGCTATTAACAATTCTTCATTTCTTCCCAGACTCCTTAGTTGATTGCAATACCTTTTCAAATAGGCTATGGGGTGTCCATGTCCATCGTACTTTTCAAATTTGGGAATCTTGAAACCCGGTGGCAAGTGGACATCGGGAAACAGACATAGATCTTTGAAAGCAACACTCTTTTGACCTGCCAACCCGTGCGTGTTTTTCAACCGCTGTTCCAAGCTTTTCAATCTTTTGGTTATTTCCTCCTGTACCATCTTTAGGGGATCTTCCGTTGTCCGCTTGTCACAAACCAACCACCTTCTACTTACTTTACAATTCAAGACAAAACATGTTAGAATGGACTCAGCCAGTCCCTATCAAAGTCCTTATCAAATTTTTTTTTTTACTTTTTTTTTCTTTATATATATATATATATACGGTTGTGGTCGAATCTTATGGAGATTGCCCACGTATCATGACCCCGTATGAATCAGACCGAGCGTAGTTCTTGCAAATTAATGCAAGAAATAAAAAGATGTTTATTTGATTTTTTTTTCTTTTTTGAAAATAATTGTAAAAGCCGACTCCAACTACAAATTATGATGAAAAACTTTCACACCTTGTGCCGGAGATTTCTACAAGAATAAAAATATTTTTAGCGTCAATTATGACTATTTTTACAAAATTAGCCATGTAATGGCTTATTTGACAAAATGGCTATTTTTGAAAAATTTATTTAAGAAAGATAAACTTGAAAATTTCCTCATCCTGGGGCTCATGGGGCATCGTTCGGCATCGCCATAGGCCAACACAAGATTGAGAAGTTTTGGATGTCAATTGTGACTATTTTTACAAAATTGGCCATGTAATGGCTTATTTAGACAAAGCGACTCTTTTTGCAAAATTTTATTTGAGAAGATACAAATTCAAAATTTTTATCCTGGGCCTATGGGGCATCGTTCAGCACCGACACAGGCCAATACAAGACTGAGGAAGTTAAAACGCAAAAATGTGGCTATTTCAGCAAAATTCCGGCCATGTAATGGCTTATTTGATAGAGTGGATATTTTTTTAAAAAGTTGAGCAATGACTCAAACTTGATTTTTGCGGATACAGCCTTTCGACATTTCCGCGAGGGAATATTTCAAGGCTGTGTCCAAAATTGTTTAAAATGACCCAAAGTGGCTATTCTTGCAAAAACGGCCTTCCGGTGTCCTTTTGAGGGACATTCGACTTATTTTAAGCACGAATAGCATCACCCGACTTATTTATAACATAATAAAAAATTTGACATTTTTTTTGTTATTTTTTGCAAAAGGGGTGTGAACCCGGACTTGATTTTGCGGTTATGGCCTTGCAACATTTCCACAAAGAATATTTCAAGGATGTGCCCGCAAATTATTAAAAATGATTCAAAGTGGCTATTTTTCAAAAAACAACCTTCCGGCATCCTTTCGGAACATTCGGCTATTTTCGAAAAACAGCGTCACTTCGATTTATTGAAAACTAAAATTCGACATTTTTTTTTTGATTTTTGAAAGGGGTGGTTGGACCCGATGAGGGTTGCCTACGTATCCCACCTAATGGCGAGAATCAAACCTGCGTAGTTCGGTCCGACAAAACAACTATTTTTTCTTTTATTAACCGACAAAGAAAACACATTTTGTCAAGAAAACCATTTTGTTGGCAAAGTCAACCTTCTGTCGTCTTTTATCAGCAAACTAAATTTATTGACTTGTGGGTAAAACACATTTTTTGTATTTTGAAAAATATCTATTTCCCCATACTATTTCCTTTTGTTTTTTCGTTTTTCTTCAGTATTTAAAAAAAAGCGGGTCAGCATGCCAGTCTAAATAAATGCTTAAAACAAACATGATATAGCAAGATGGTCTTTCCATTTCAGGTTGCCTGTCCTAGACGGACCCAACCCCTGTGTTGAGTCCCTAAGTCAAATGCAACGTGATGCAAATAAACGTTTCCTACTAGGGATCTGGTATGCAGTTATGTTATTCTAAGCTCAAAACCTCGGTACATGGTCTAAACTGTGTACCCAAGCGGACAGCTCGGATTGAGGAGGGGGCTACGTACCGGGGACCCGCGGGATCGTCCGGCTTTGTAACTTATCCTGCCTCTTTACTTATTTTGGGTGTTCACACTAACAGAAAAAAGGGAGTCTCAACCAGTAAGCACATCCCCGGAGGTAAGAAGAGAAGGGTTTTCGGCACAGTTTTATATACAGTTCACGCAATATCAAAGCGGTAAACATATAGCAGTTTGTATATATAGTGCAACTAGTATCAAAGGGGTAGACATGTAGCACATTAATTAAACATATAATAAAATCAGATATAGACAAAAACAACAATTTAACTGAGCTCGAATTCTTAAACCCTGAACCGAAGTTCTGGGTTATTATCCCCAGCGGAGTGGGAGCTGTCACACCTCCCTTTTTTCACCGCACATAACGTATAAATGTAAATGTGCTACTGTTTACTACTACACCCCATGAAGAGATATAATAATAATCAGTGAAGGAGTTTTTCCACTTAAAGGACGGTCGGAACGGGATCAATTTATTTAATTATTCAGAGTCGCCACTTGGGAAAATAATGGTGTCCCAAGTCACCGTTTAATCCCGAACCGAGGAAATTTATGACTCTGTATTACAGTCTGCGAAACTAGAAACCTGGATAAGGAATTCTGTTAACCCGGGAGAAGGTGTTAGGCATTCCCGAGTTCAGTGGTTTTAGCGCGGTCGCTCAACTGCAATTTTTGTTTTTATCTGATTTCTTTATATTTTTAACAATGTGCTTTTAATGTTCCGCTTTTCATTTTTTAGAAGAATTGCGACGTCACGAAGACACATTTTGAGTCACACCGCAACCGGTACGCCTGTGACTTTGATGTATTTCAGCTTCGCCGAGAGTAAGATTTGGGTCACATAAATGCACACCCATATTTAGGGAAGTATTTTATTAAAGTCGTGCCTAAAGAGTCTATCGTGTTGTTTAACTTTGGGAAAGGACCATGAAATTCACTAACGGTCCTTCCAAGTCTAAGGTTTTCATTACAATTAATTTGAGGGCCCCGCAATTTGTGTAGTTTGTTTGGCGAGGCTCGTCTCATTATTATTTATTAAAGGCTGATCCTAACATGGCTATGATTTTCTATTCGATTCTTGTCTCTAAGAAAATAGAATAAGAGAAAGGTCCTAATTCATTAATCCGTGAACAACCTTATTAGCAAAAATAAAACCCGCATTCACTTACTCATATTGATTATTCGCGTTCAAGCTTAAAGTCCTCTTCATTTTTTATTTAACTGCTAATCAAGAAGCACGATTTGAACAACATAATCATAAGCTAATCGTCTTCTAAGTGACTTATGCTTACGCCATGTAATTCGAGTTGCTGAAGTTATCATTCGAAGAAAACATGATTTAATATGAATGAGAGGCCTAAATACTTATTCTTGAATTAACTAACCCTTTCCAATTCCTAAGTTTCAAGCAATTCCAAATAATGTATGATCTATATTAACATGTTTCAACTTTGCTTCTAACTTTTATCTTGAAAGAAACCTGGATTGGTTTCTAGCTTATGTCTATCTCCTACTTTACTAGCTTGAGCCGACATTAGCAACATAACTTTGCATTTTTAGATCAACACTCCTAGATATAACACTCACAAGCTATCTACTTAGTTTAATATTCCCTAAAAAAAACAGTCCAATTTCTAGCATAATGTAAGTACAGGTATGAGGTAAGAATAGACATGTACATATCTCCTAATGTATATTCTAATATCATATTTAAACATGCACTTCAACAGGCAAACAGTTGAACATTTTCCAATTCAGCATCTCAATTTGAAGTTACACCAAGCCAGTCTCGAAAAAACACATACCTGGAATTTGAAGATAAAAAAAATGGAGGCGAGTCAGTGACAACTCTTAGCAATTGGCAGCTAACAGACAGCAACAACAACAGCAAACCAAACAGCAACACTCAGCGACAACCAGCAAAAAACCACGACCAGTAGAACAATCGACCCAGAAATAGATGCAAGAAATCCGTGTAAACTCCAAACAAAAACCCAATGAAACAGTAACCAGGAATCTAATGGCAACCCAGGGAGAATCACTTGAAATCCCAGTAAAACCAAATCAAACACAGGTATAAGAGAGCACTAGTTTTTCTGATCTTCCAACAGTCAATAAAAAAAAACTTAGAGCTTCCAATGAATTCCCCCTCCCATACACAGACTGGTTTTTCCTTTTTGACTCTACCCTCCCTTGAACTTATACTTTCAGTGTATCCCTCGTATCTCTGTGTTTTCGTTTCTCAGGTGGTCTTCCCTTTCTGTATGTATCTGTGTGTGTGTGTATAATCTCTCACTGTGCTTTCTTGGTTTTTTTCCAGATCTCCAATGTGTTTGAACTTAAACACTTAAAACTCTCACTCTGTTTTCTCTCAAAAATGTATGCCTATTCTCTGTCTCGGGTCTGTATGTTTTTCTCCTCCCTAGTGTTCTGCTTCCTTTCCCCTTTTATAGACCAGAGATCCCCTTAACCTTACCAATTCTTAATTCAAATTCCCCATGTTATTCTCTGCTGTTCCCACTTCTTAATGTCTGAGTATGGGGTCCTAATATTTAAATTACTAATGTCTATACCTGTCTAAGTGCCCTGCTGTAACAGCAGGTTCCACTAATTTAACTCATGGGCAAGGTAGAATTAAATCCTAAGAAATGCTAATTCTGTTAATCTCTAATTTAAAATTAACAAACTCCAGATTCTGATCCAATTACAGTCCTAATGTGCACTACACTTCATTAGTTACACCCTTCAATCCTTAACTAACAACAACTAATTCAAATACTCAGACCCGAACAACAGACATAAAGTTCAATTTAGACAAAACGAGCCACTGCCCGGGATTTCACACAAACAAATTCTACGAGATTAGTCGACGACATTCAATTAACTATAACACGTAACATGGATAACAAATTAATCGATAAGACAGTGATTCTAAAAATCTCGGCCAAAATGAAACTAAGTATTCGACGACGCTAATCGAAGTGAATACGCATTTGACCACATACGTAATCAAACAAACAATATAGAAGAGTAGTTGACCAAATAAAAGGTCTTTGAGAAGAAGTGACAAATAGGGACGGCCAAAAAGAATGAGAAGAAATCAAACGAGTTGAACTAAACAAAGACACAAAACAAACAAATACTTAATTGAAATAAATATAAAAAAATAGATTACCTCCAAAGAAATCGAAATCAAAGCAGAAACCGGGCCGTTTTGAGCTTGGACTTGAATTTGGAGTCTAACGAACTTTAATTGAGATGTTTTCAAACGAAAACATCCCAATTAAATTCTATTAGACTTCAATTTCTCTCGAATTTAAACGAAGACCCTAATTTTGAAATCTAGGGTTCATATGGCCGCTTTGGGATTTTTGGGTTTCCGGTCGGATTCGAACAAAACCAAAGGTGGTTTGGGTGTGAGGGTGGTCTGGGGAGGTTGTGGTGTGAGTTTGGGAGTGTTTAGCGTAGGTTGAACTTGGACTCGAATCTTCAATTGAAGATTCGAGAAACTTGGGCTTCATTCGAGATAAGTCGTGCTTGGGGTTTGAAAGAGGAGGTTGAGAGGGTTCTTTGGTGTAAAAATGGGGGGTTTTGGCCTACCGGAACCGCCGTGAGGCGATTTCCGGTAGGTGGCGGACGGTGGCTTGGCGACGGCGAGGGCTTCCTCGTCTCTGAGGTTTGAGGGAGATGAGAAGAGAGGGGGGGGGGGTTCTGAGGGGGCGGGGTAGGGTTTGGGAATATATACCAACTAAGGGATTTGATCCAGGCCGTTGGATCGATTAAGATTGACGGCTTGGATCAACCTACTTAACGAAACGAAGTCGTTTGAGTAGGTTTTGAACCGGGCGGGTTTTTGTGTGGATATGGGTCGGGGCGCCGGGGTGATTGGCGACCGTTGGATCAAAACGAATCGAATGGCTTGGATAACCTGGCCAATTACGGCGTCGTTTGGGCGTATCTGGAGACGGCTTGGGCTAACACATGACTTGGGCTGACTGTCTCGTTTGGGCTCCGGATTTAGAAGCCCAAACTTAATTTTCAGCCCTTTCTTCTTTTCCTTTTTATAACAAAACCAAAAATTCTAATTAATTTGTCATCATTAAAAATAAAACCATATGGATATTAATACTTAACAACAATCAACACACAATTAACAAATAAACATAAAATCATATAATGACAACAAAAATAGAATAAAAATATGTATATTATTATATATTTTTGATTTTTCCATTTCGTAAAATAAGTAATTTACCAATTAACTCAAAATTTTATAATTAAGTTTTAAATGCTATTACATATATTTTTTGTATTTTTATTAATTTAATCACATAAGCATGCACACACAAATACAAATAATAAGAAAATTAATACCAAAATCCACAAATATTGCAAACAACGCAAAACTCTTTTATTTTTGAATTTTTTAGGAGTAATTCGCGTGAGGCAAAAATCACGTGCTCACAGGTGGTTGTGAGTGAAGTGAAGAAGTAGCATCGACTACTTGTTACTTTCGGAGAGAGACATAACTGTTGCTTGGTGGAAGGCTAGCGGGGGTTGCTAGTCTTTCCGGCGAGTTGGTGTAAACGGGCGGCTATGGGTGGTCTTTGGCGGGTGCTGTCCGGTGGCGGCTCAAGGATCTGTTAGGGTTTTTTATGCTTTGTCTCTATGAGGAAGAAGATGCTAGGGTTAATTTGTATACTATGGTTAATGGGGTATGGGCTAACAATATTTGGGCTTCAATTTGGGCTAAAATTGTCTGAAAATCTAAATTAAATACCTATAAAACTATAAATTGATTTTGATAAACTATTAGTATTAAAGATAAAACTAAAAATTAAAGTTGGGACTATTTTTGGTATTTTCAAGGATTATATTAAAACAAAAAAATTGGTTCAAAGTAATATATCCTCCTAAAAAATCTAACGCGAATTAAGTAAACAAATATGAAACTATTTTTTTGTAATTTTCAATTTTTGTTCTTAAAATAATCTAAAAAGAAAAAATTAATTAAAATAACTATGTTAAGCCTAAATTAAATATTTTACGCTAAAGTGGGTTAAATTTTGGGGAGGGTAAAAAATTACATGTCTACAGGTCTCAAGACCCTCAATAACTACAATACATGATCGATGAACTCGATCAACCACAATAGAATCGCCTACTGGTGTAGACACATGAACAGGAACACCCAGTGGATCACTAGGCTGAACCAATTATGGTGCAAAATAGGAAGAAACGTACGAATATGTAGACCTACGGTCAAATAATGCTGATGCCTCTCTATCACAAACCAAAATAATACCTATAATAACTGTAACGGAGGACTCAGCCTCTGGTCTGGTAGGAAGTGCATAACATCAGGGCTGGGCCTCACCAACCTGAGCAGTATCTCTGGAATGATCAGTTAGTGGCTGGTCTCTACCTCTATCGGCCTGGGCTCCACCGCTTTGACCTCTGCCTCCACCTATATGTTCTCTACCCCCACCTCTAACTTGCTGGGCAGGCTGTGGGGGAACCGAGTCCTGAACCATAGCACGAGAACCTTGCTACTGAGAGCTGTCATAAGCTCGAGGGCAATACCTTGCAATGTGCCTAAAGTCGCCACACGTGTAACAAGCCCTCGACTGCTGAGAATAACAAAGTGGTGGTACACTGATAGGCTGCTGATCAGAATGGTATGGCTGAGGATTATGACCACTGGAAGCATCGTGAGAAACCTGAAGAGCTGACTGATAAGGTCTAGGAGGATGGCCTCCACCATTAGAATCACTACCTCCAGACGAGGTACCACTAAATCTACCTGAATTACGGGGTCTCTTATCCGACCCATGACCTGCTCCCTGTGACAAAGCCATCTCGATCCGGCGGGCTGCATTGGCCGCCTCCTAAAAGGTGATTTCCGCCCCCACTCTCATAGCCATCTACAGACGAATTGGCTGACTCAAGCCATCAATAAATTTTCTCACCATTTCCCGATCTGTGGGAATTATGATAATGGCATGAAGAGCCAGGTCAATGAACCTAGTCTCGTACTATGTGACAGACATAGAACCCCAATAAAGATGCTTAAATTGCCTGCGCAAAGCCTCCCTCTGAGTTGCTAGAAGGAACTTTTCCAAAAACAATTCTGCGAATTGGCTCCAAGTCAAAGATGATAATCTTGCTGGCCTAGATAGACAATAATCTCTCCACCAAGTCTTGGCGGAACCAGATAATCGAAAAGTAGCAAAATCAACACCATTAGTCTCCACAATAGCCATAGTACGGACAACCTCGTGGCAGCTATATAGGAAGTCCTGGGGATCCTATGAAGGAGTGCCACTGTAGGTGGTAGTGAACAGCTTGGTAAACCTGTCCAATCTCCATAACGCATCAGCAGACATAGCTGCACCATCAATAGCCCGAGTCACTAATAACAGGCTGAGCTGCCTCAGCTGGCTGAACCACAAGAATCTGAGCCTGGGGAATTACTAGCTCCGGAGTGCTTGTAGCAGGAGTCTGATTACCTCCTCCAGCCTGAGAAGTGGCTGGTGCTACTGGCAGTAAACCTGTTATGGTGATACTATCCATAAAACCTGCTATTCGAACTAGAGCATCCTAAAGATCCGGTGTAAACATAACCCCTCATGGGACCTGAGCTAGGCCCACTGGAACTGCTAGGGCTGGAACCACCTCCTCGATATGAACCTGAGATTCTTCCACTTGCGGTGCTACTCGCGGATGAGATCTGCCCCTACCTCGGCCTCTAGGATGGCGTTGACCTCGGCCTCTGCCCCTAGCGAGAGCTGCTACTGCTGGGGCCTCGGGTTGCTGGTAAGTTGATGAGGAAGTGCGTGCTCTTGCCATCTGCGGAAGAACAAAGTAGAAATTCAATTAGCATTTGAAGGACCAAAGTTGCACGACCGGAAAGAATAAAGGGAAAATTTTCCTAACTCTATAGTCACTGGGGGATAAATACAGACATCTCCATACCGATCCCTCAAACCCTACTAAGGTTGTTCGTGAGTTGTGAGACCTGTGACACCTAGAGCTCTGATACCAACTTGTCACGACCCGGATTTCCCACCATCGGGAGTCATGATGGCGCCTACTAGTGGAAGCTAGGCAAGCTAATTCTTACTTACATTTCCATTAGTTACAACCCTCTTTTTAAAACTTTAAATAAAATTATGAAATTACAACGGAACAAATAAATTTAGCAGAAGACTTAGCAAATTTTACTAGATACGATACAGGAAACCCAAACATGATACACTACACAAGACTGGTGTTACAATACTCACGAACTTCTAAGAATAATACACATAACCGTCTGAAAGAATTATACACTATTTATCTCAAATACATGAGATAACAGACTGAAAAGTAAGATAGAAGAGACAACAGGTCCTGTGGATCCCTGCAAGGCTACCTCAAAGTCTCGGTGGTTGAAATACCCACAATCGTGCTACTGTCGCTGCTGCTATCCGTAAACTATATCTGCGCAAAAAAGATCGCAGAGTGTAGTATCAGCACAACCGACCCCATGTGCTGGTAAGTGCCTGGCCTATCCCGGTGAAGTAGTGAAGAGGCTAGGACCAGACACCCACATAAACCTGTACAATTGAAATATATACATGTACAACATCAGGAAACATTATCGAACATTTATAAGGAAAGGACATGCTCTGAAGTAGCAACCAATAATATATAATATCATAAATAATCTGAAAATAGAATAAGACTTACTTTCATGTCTCAATTCATTTTCATTTCGTATCTTGTGGTAGGCGTACCACTCGCTCCCAGATTTAATAATAGGCTACCGGTAACTATGGCCAATGCCAACAGTCATATAACTTTGTGGCTGGCGTGCCACACAATCCCATTCCTTTAATATATAAGTGGTCGGCATGCCACACGATCCCATTTCTTTAATATACAAGTGGTCGGCGTGCCACACGATCCTATTTCTTTAATATATAAGTGGTCGGCGTGCCACACGATCCCATTTCTTTAATATATATTACCGGCATTGAACCAATAATCTCTGATCAACAATATGTATATAAATGTATTACCGGTATTAAACTAATAATCTTCAATTTCAACAACATTTATATTACCGGTGTAAAACCAATAAATAATAACTAATCAACAATATATGTATGTTACCAGTGTGTGGCACCAATAATTTTTAATCAACAAATTATATATTACCGGTATGAAATCAATAACAATTCCTTTCATGTAATCATATAAGATTAATAGGGATTTAATCCATTTAAGACCCACGGTCATACTCGACCCCCAACGTATAGATACTCATCACGATGCCTATACGTCAGACTCCACACATAACAATTAGCACATAAACTCAATTCCTATTCCCTCAAGCTAGTATAGAACAAACACTTACCTCGAAAGTTTACAAAATCCGTAGCAATGCCTTTTCCTTTCAAATTTTTCTCCAATCCAATCGTATCTATACACAATTGATTTAATATCATCAATACTACTTAACAAACTAGTTCATATGGGCAAATATAATTTTTACAACATTCTGGCCGGAATAGTAAAAATCGACTGCGGGCCCACATGATCGAAACATGAGGTTCGAATAGAAATAAATTCACCCAATCGACCACGAGTTCAAATATATAATTTGTTCTTAAGTTCGACCCCAAAACGAGGTCTAGATCGTAAATTTTTTGAAAAACCTAACTATACTCATTTCTCTAATTTTTTTTACCCATTTATAGATATTTAGGCCTAGGAATTCAAATAATATTGATGGAAAATGAAGAAAACGAACTTACCTAAGAAGTTTGATGAAAATCACCCAAGAATCGCCAAGAAATGATGTTGGAGAAGAGAGAGTTTGTGAAATGGTAGAAAATTCTCGTTTATGTTCTGTTTTGGGAATTAAATCACTGTGAAGGGATTTATTCATCGCGTTCGCGACACCCAGGTCGCGTTCGCGATGAAGGAAAATGGCAGGCATCGCGTTCGCATAGAGAGAGTCGCGAACGCGAAGGGAAAAATTCTGGGGCTTCACATTTGGCCTACGCGAACGCGAGCTCTATCACGCAAACGCGTAGAGGAAAAAGGCTGGGTCCAGAATTGTACTACGCAAACGTGATGTGTGGATTGCAAACGCGAAGAAGAAATGTCTGCTGCAGATTTTCTTCAATTTCCCTAAGATCAAAACTATCCCGATACCTATCTGAAACTCACCCAAGCCCTCGGGGATCCAAACCAAATATGTACACTGACTCAAAAACATCATACGAACTTGCTCGTGTGATCAAATCGCCAAAATAACATCAAAATCAACGAATTAAACCTTAAGACTCAAGAATTCTTTCAAAATTTCATAACTTCCAAAATTTTTAATTTAAGGCCGAAACACGTCAAACGACGTCTGTTTTCAACAAGACTTTACAGGAAGCACTTAACCAACATATATGACCTGTACCGGGTCATCGAAACCAAAATACGAGCACAATACCATTACTTTTTAATCAAATTTCAGTTTCATTTTCCTTAAACATTTTCAGAAAACAATTTAACAATAAAATTCTCTTACCGGGGTTCTAGACCTCAGAATTCCATTCCGGGCAGACACCCGAGTTCCATATTTTTCTACGGATTTTCTTAGTCCGTCAAATCATAGGTCCGGGTATGTTTACCAAAAATGTTGACCAAAGTTAACCATATCAATATTAATATCAAAATTCTTCATATTTTTCACATATCTCATATATTTCAACATAATATTTTCCGGCTTCGCGCCCAGACTATGCACGCAAATCGAGGTAACTATAAAAGAGGTTTTCAAGGCCTTGGAAGCTCAAAATGATAGAGAAAACAAGTGATGACCCTTTGGATCATCACAAATAGGTAAGGTGAATCATGTTATGGACAACACTCCGGTACCAAAAGATGAAAGACTGAGAAAGAGAGAGTGTTATTGGTGAAAACCCTCACGGGCACCGTAAGGCGATGTGAGTTGAGAGATTTGAAAATGAGAGTCTTATTGGTGAAAACCCTCACGGGAACCATAAGGCGATGTTAGTTGAAAGATATAAAGATGAGAGAGTCTTATTGGTGGAAACCCTCACGGGCACTGTAAGGTGAAAGTAAGTTCCAAAGTGGGAAAATAAAAGAAGTTTGTGGTTGAAAAATGGCAAAACAAGTAAAGTTTGGGTGTTGTTGAAGATCGGGTTGCGAAATATAGAACAACAAATGGGGCAATTAACAGTTGGTTGGTTGGACAGACTAGGCTGGTAAATCCAAAATGCATGGCATGATCAATGGAATCAGCCTTCCCACTCAAATAAGTCCTATACTCTTCTCTTTTCAGAGTCTTCTACCCTCATAACTTCGAGGTCGTTTCATTTCATTTTTCCTGAAATTTGTCTATATTGAACTTTAGATTGTACCTACGAAGCCTCTGGAAAAACTTCCTCAGGTCTTTAACATGGTCGTGTTGCTTTCTGGACTTGACAATGACATTATCCACATAAACTTCAATTTCTTGATGTATCATGTCATGAAACATGGTAGTCATTGCCCTCATATATGTTGCTCCGGCATTTTTCAGTTTAAATGGCATCACCCTATAACAGTATGTTCCCCAAGGCGTAATGAATGCCATCTTTTCAGCATCTTCCTCGTCCATCAGGATATGGTGATAACACGTATAACAATCCACAAAAGAACCACTCTCATGTTTTGATCAATTGTCAATTAATATGTGGATGTTTGGCAATGGAAAATTATCCTTTGGACTTGCTTTGTTGAGGTCTCGATAATCAACACACACCCTGGTTTTTCCGTCTTTCTTCGAAACCGGTACAACATTGGCTAACTAGGTGGGATATTTGGTAACCCGTATAAACTTTTCTTGGAACTGCTTATTGACTTTTTATTTTATTTTCACACTGATATTTGTCTTGAATTTCCTCAACTTCTGCTGGATAGGCGGGCATTCTGAGTAAGTGGGCAATTTATGGACTACCAAATCGGTGCTTAGTCCAGGCATGTCATCGTATGACCATGCAAATATATCTTTGCATTCATGCAACAATTTTATCAGTTTTTCCTTGAGTGAGGATTCTAAATGAACGCTTATCTTTGTTTCCCGAATATTTTCCTGATCCCCTAGATTAATAGCCTCCGTCTCATTTAAGGTTGGTTTAGGTTTTTCCTTATATTGGCTCAAATCCTTACTAATTTCTTCCAAAACTTCCTCGTCATCATACTCCACCTCATTATCACATTCAATTTCTTGTATTACTATTTGATTATCGATACTGGGCCGGGAATTCCTTATGCATGACACATTATTGAAATCAGCATAAAATGGACTGTACAAGAAAAGAAAAATAAAATAAGGCTATTAGGAATGGAGGAAGAAAGAAATTGCATTTCATTAAAACTTCGAAAGATAACAAGGTTTGACACGTCCGATTGGACGGAACATAAAATCTGTATTATAGCCTTGAAATAAAACAGATTTAAAATGAGACAACAAAGCTAACTACCACAACTCCCTTTTAGTCGGAAGAGGAGTAGCTTCCCAGTTATTCAGCTTGGTTTGGGATCCAACAAATTGGACATCCATTTTACTTGTGCCCTCAACCGCTTCTACCATATTCACATCTTCAAATAGCTTTTCAAATCTTTCAAGTAGCTTAATGTCTGGCTTTATCTCTGCTAAGTTGGGCATTACCATCGCCAAACACCTCTTTGTACTAGGCCTGACGAATGAATGGGAGAGGCGAGGGATAGGCTTAGGGAGGGTCCAACCTTTCTTTTTCAGTTTTCGGGCTCTCTTTATATCAGCAATGGTTGGTTTAAAACCCGACCCAAAAGTGTCAATGATACCGGGAAGAGATACCGGCTGTGTGATTCCTTGTAATGCAACTCTTAATCCTTTTCTAGGGAGAAACACATTTTTCAACATCTCCGTAGCAACCATAACTGATGCGGAAGCTATCTTGGGCACTAGAACATGCTCACCTTCAGGAATTTTATCAACAGATATAGTATCCACCACTTGGTATACCCAGGGGCCTTTATCACCCTCAATCTCTTCAAAAGAAGTGATGGTATTGCAAGAATTATCTTCGCCATAGACCACTATTTCTTGACGGTCCCATTCGAACTTTACCATCTGATGGAGTGAGGATGGTACGGCCTTTGCTGCATGAATCCATGGTCGAACCAGCAGGAGACTATAGGATAGAGCAACATCCAAGACTTGAAATTCCATTGTAAAATTTACCGGTCCAATGGTAAGATCCATCACGATGTCTCCAATAGTATTTTTTCCGCCTCTATCGAATCCACGCACACAAATGTTGTTCTTGTGGATTCTTTCATTATCAATCTTGAGCTTTTCCAAAGTAAACAAAGGGCATATGTTGGCACTCGACCCGTTATCAATCAACACGCGGGTCACTACCGACTCTTCACATTTCACAGTAAGATACAAAGCTCTGTTATGCTCCGTTCCTTCCATCGGCAGTTCATCATCTGAGAATGTTACCCTGTTCACCTCAAAGATTTTATTTGCAATCTTTTCAAGATGACTCACTGTAATCTTCTCGGGCACATGTGCCTCATTTAAGATTTTCATTAATGCACTACGATGTTCATCAGAGTGAATCAGCAGAGACAGTAGAGATATTTGCGCTGGCATCTTTCTTAATTGTTTTACTATCGAATAGTCATGCACTTTCATTCTCTTCAAAAATTCCTCGGCCTCCTCCTCATTGACAACTTCCTTTATGGTAGCCGTATTATCTCTGGTAAGTTTTTCTTTTCTGAATTCATCGGGATCAAAGCATCTTCCCGACCTCGTCAACCTATGAGTCTCACAAATTTCATCTTTAATCTCCTTCCCTCGATACATGACGGTCACTTTGTTGTAATTCCATGGCACAACTTTAACATTTACAACAGGCATTTGAGTAACCGGGTTGATAATCACCGGCTCTATTTGTGCCCCTTTCACAGTCAACACAGGATTTACACTTGCTCTTTAGAGTTTCACCTTCACTGGCTCGGGCTCTGCTACCACCAATGGCTCATTCATCATTTGTTTGACCGTAATCACCGCTTTCTCACCCAATGCTTTCTCCTCTACCTTGGCTTCGCTTTCCTTAATCATTATTACTGTTACAGAAGGCTTCTTGCAACCTCCCATTTGTATCAATTCTATCATATGAGCTTCGTGATGAATAGGTAGGGGGTTTTGTGTAATATTGGGAGCCTCGGGGGCCTGGACTTCAATTCTTCTTGAATAAATAAGATCCTGTATTGCGGGTTTTAGATGCCATCACTTTTCGGTGTCGTGTCCTAGAGCTCCTGAACAGTACTCATTGCTAATAGACTGGTCCAGGTTCCTTGGTTGTGGGTTAGGGATTTTGGATTCAATGGGGTTTAGGATTCCGAGCTGCCTCAGTCCACGAAACAGACTGGTGTGTGATTCTCCCAATGGAGTAAAAGTTTTCTTTTTTTGCATCCTGTCATTCCTGACATTCGGATTATGACAAAAACCGATTCCACCAGGATTTTTATATGTTTTGGGAGGTGGATATGTGTTCTAGGTGTGGTAGGTATTATGAAGTGTTGTTGCTCGCCATATTGTAGGCGGTGGTGGGTAGGTTTGAGCATGGTGTACAGAAAATTATAGAACAAGGGAAGGGTAGTAGTGTTGTGGTGGGCCATATGGTGCTGGTGTGTAAGGCTGATGATGTGGGCGAGGTTGATGGTAGTATGGATTAGGATTCCTGGACCATGATCTCCATTCTACAATGGACACCTCTTATTTCTTCTTTTTCCCAAGAGCTCCTCTGGTGCCTGTTTGAATTGCCCCGGTTGTATCTATTATGGCTGAATATCTCATAATATTATTTGATTTTAAACATTTCTCAACCATGCTCCACATCTTGACGACTTCGTTAAATGTTTTCCCGATGGCTAATACTAAATGCCCATAGTATGTCGGCTCTAGAGCTTGTAGGAAGTAGTCCACCATCTCTCCCTGTTTCATAGGTGGGTCTACCCGAGCAGCTTGTTCTCTCCATCTGAAGCCGTATTCTTAGAAACTCTCTCATGGCTTCTTCTCTATCTTTGTTGATGAAAGCCTGTCAGGAACAATCTCCAAGTTGTACTGGAAATGATTGGCGAATGCTTGGGCGAGATCATCCCAAATAAACCATCTAGCGTGCTCATTCCCGGTGTACCACTCTAGGGCCGATCCGCTAAGACTTTGGCTAAAATAAGCCATGAGAAACTCATCTTTACTGCCGGTACCTCGTATTTTCTACAAAAGCTTCTCAAATGTGCTACTGGTCACCGTGACTGTCATATAGATCAAATTTCGGTAGCTTAAAACCTGCCGGTAACTACACCTCAAGGAATAGACACAAATATTTGTAAGCTATGCTCACTTGGCCCCCAAGGCCCTACATGTTCCGGAAAGATTGTTCAAGACTCTTTATTTTTCGGATCATCTCTTCTTGTTCAGGATTTTGGGTGGTTTTTCCTCCTTGGCCATATCGATGAGAGGAGTATAAGAATCATGATGTCGGAAGGTAGGTTCTGGAGGATAATAATGATTGTCTTTAATATGAAATAATGGTTCACTTGATGATTTGTGTAATGTGGCTGGCAGAGGCGCCACATACACGGTAGCGACATGCGGTGGTGATGGTGGGATCTGTTTAGGTAGTGGAGCAGGTGGTGGTACTTCTGAGGTAGTTGCATAGTAAGGTGGGTATGTGGTGTTGGTACATCTCGGCCATCTGCTGCTTGAGCTTGTACATCTCTTCTTTCATAACACCCATGTCTACCACCTCATCTTCCTGGGCTTGGTCCACAACCATAGCCTCAATCTCTTGAGTGATTGCCTTTGTCATATCTTTAGAACAAGTGTTGTAATGATGGGTTGCCAGAATGCCAGCTATCTGTGCTAAAAAACAACAATGCTCGTTAGTGGTTAGGCCATTATTGATCAAATAATCGCGTGTTGGGAGCACATATTTACTCAATTTTGCTTGGCCATATGCGTTATCCCGACTTTATTAACTTTTTATTTGCCTTTTTTCTCATTTTGTCAATTCTATTGCTTCGGCTTTTTCTTTTCTCATTTTTTCATTATTTTTATCACCACCAATTTTCCTCTCTTTTTTCTTTGGTCGATCCGATAAATTTGCCTACCGCATATGTGTTTAAAGAAAAAGAAACTCAAAGATCACAAGTACAGATTTTTGGGATTTTCAAATTTATTAATAACCAACATTGATTACAAAGATAAACTCTAAGATGATAATTGCACAACAATTCTCTAACAATGCAGAAAAATGGAAAATACACACTCGAATGCCTAACCTAAGAATACATCAAAGACCCTAGTGCCCGCGAGACATCGTTCGGTCTTGCCGCGGGCCTATATGCGAGTCCCCTTTGGAGTTTGTCTAAAACACCTATTATTTGCTTCACGAATATCATTTCCGAGGCGAAAAATGTGGTTTGGGTCTTATCTTCACATATCTGGCACTTGCGAGTGATATAATAAGCAATGTTGAGAATCCTTTCTCTAATCATTCCATTTTCTTGAAGTAACCTCCCTATTTGTTCAGCACGAGCATCCAGAGTCTGTTGGCTTTTCTCTTGAAGTTGTTGCAGTTCCATTTCTAATCGTGCCAAGGCCGTATAGCAGTGTTCCCTTTCCATACTAAACTCTTTAACTTATTTGCTAATCTTGACCTCAGCAGTAATAATCTTTTTCCTTAACCGAGCAACTTCAACATTATGTTCTTCCTTCAACTGTTGAATGATACGGACCCTTTCTTCTGCGTTCCTAGCCAATTGCTTCCGAACCCCGGTTAATTCTTTTTCGGGTTGATCCAGGTGAAAACTATAATCGCGCAATTTTCACCGCAAATTATCAATCAATTTTTCATCCCGGGTATTTTGAATAGGGGTTTCAGTTGCTATTCTCATTTTTGGAATTTGAGTTCTTAGGGCCTCATTTTCTTTAACCAGTTGCTTATTTTCACCCTTATCAGCTGCTACTTGCACGCTATTTTTGAACTTGAGGTTTTGAACTTTTTTTTCTAGCATGCTGATTTTTGCTCGGTATTCGTGTTCTTTAGCCAACCAATCCCATTACTCTTTTGACAGCTCGGCAAATTCTTGAATGTGAGGTCTCTTCACTGGCCTTTCATGCTCATAATCTCTTTTGTACCACACGGATTAACAAGGTGACGCTTCACCTTTGGCCCGATCCCTTACACAAGTGTCTGATTTCAAGCATTGGCACTCATTTCAAATTTGACATACTTTTGCTTCAGGAAATTGCCCGTCGGGACTAATTCCAATTACTTGAGTGCTGAGGTCTCCGTCTTTTGGCACTATTTGATATCTTCCGTGTGGCCGTAAAACTCGATATGGAGCATAGAATTGAATACTTTTAAGCCCCATTAAGAGAAAGTGCGATCCTTCTGCCGGCTAGTATATGATTTCATTGACAGGTAGCCACCCGAATGTCTATTCTTTCTAGCTAGCAGTAAGAGTTCGGAAGTATGTGATCCAACATTTAAACCCTTCCGGCAACTTGACCCCTTTTATCCTCATGTAGAATTCTTCTATGCAAGTTCTTTATGAAGACCCATAACTCAGAACTTGAGGACGATGGCACAAGTGCTTGACCATCCACATTTGTAATAGCAAATTGCATCACTCGAAGAAATCTACTCCGGCTTTACAAGTTGTAAGGGCACGAAGGATATCAGCTACTATCATAGGTGCCAAAGTACTATTATCTTGCGTGAAGAGAGTACTGACAATTCTGGCTATTCTTATATCGATGTTCCCGTGTTTTTTGGAAATACTATCAAACCCAAAAATGCCATCATGAAAGCAAAACGTGTATGTTCCTCCCATTTTGCATGGTTTGCTTTGTTGCAGAGTTTGTTTGACGGGTTATTAAAGCCTCTGATATGACTATATCTATGGTATATGAAATTCATAGTGCAAAACCTATTGGCTAAATCTTCATTATGAACGCTTCGAGATATTTTCAAGGAATCCAGGAATCTATGAGCGGTAACAGCTCTTGGAGCAACCAGGTATTTGTATTTCATGGGAACCTCATCTTTCCCAATATAACTGGCAATCCCCTCTAATGTCAGAGTAAGCTCGAAGTCCGAGAAATGGAGCACATTATGTTCTAGATCCCAACAGGTAACCAAGGCTCTAATGATGTCTCCCCGGGGTATAATATCAGGTAAGACCTTTCAAATATTTCTCGACCTCGTCTTGTCCGTCTTGACCCAAATCATTCCACCATAGACGTAACTCCAAAGGAATTTTATTCATTATTGAGAAAGGTTGATTTTGCATCGTGCTCATCCTGCACATTTATTAAGGTGATCACATGTTATTTTGACCCCAAAAAGACAATATATTTTCATAATTTTCAAAACAAAAGTCCCAATTTTTGCAAATATGGCCTTTCAGCACTTCAATCGAAGATTTTAAGGCTGTACTTACTATTTTATGGAAAATGACTCAAGAGTGGCCATTTTTGCATGAACAGCCTTCTGGCGCCCTTTTGGGACATTCGACCATTTTGACAAAAAGGCGTCACTTGATTTATTCAAAAATTGACATTTTTTGGCTGTTTTGTAAAAAGGTGTGGTTGGAATCGTCAAGGGTCGCCTACGTATCTCGCCTAGTGGTGAGAATCAAACCAGCGTAGTTCGGTCAAATTATTTTTAGACCAACTATTTTATATTCTTTTTAAATTTTTGACAAAAATTGAGTTATTCCAACAATTTTCGATGACAACATTTCTATTTATAATGAATTGACGGTTTTTCTCAAAAGTTTGACAGAGTTTCGTCAGTATTTGGACATTTTTTTGCTCTAAAATCAACAATTACTATTTTTCTCTTTTCTTTCCCTCAATTTTCTTAGCCAGTCAGCATAATGGCCCAAGACAAATAAATGCAACATATAATCATGATGGTCTTTTCATATTCGGTCACATGTCCTAGACGGACCCAACCCGTGTGTTGAGTTTCCTAAGTCAGATATGATGCAAATAATCATCCTAATTCTAGGCTCAATATCCTGATTTTATGGTTCTAGACTATGCACCCAAGTGGACGACTCGAGTCGAGGAGGGGGCTACGTACCGGGGACCTACGGGATCGTCCAGCTTAGTAACTTGTACAGCCTCTTTTCTTATTTGGGTATGACAATAACAGAATGGGGAGTCTCAACCAATTAGCACATCCCCGGAGGTCAGAAGAGAAGGGTTTTCGACACAATTTTATAGACAGTTCACGTAATATCAAAGCGGTAAACATTTAGCACATTAATCAAGAACATATAGGAAATAAAATATAAACAAATACAACAATTTAACTGAGCTCGAATTCTTAAACCTTGAACCGAAGTTCTGGGTTTCTTTTCCCCAGTAGAGTCGCCAGAGCTGTCACACCTCCTTTTTTTCTTACGGAAGTGCTGCTTATTTTACTACACCCCGGGGAGGGATATAATAAAAAGGGAAGGAGTTTTTCCAATTTAAGGACAGTCGGAACTTGATTAGTTATTTAAATTTTCAGAGTTGCCACTTGAGAATATAATGGTGTCCCAAGTCACCGGTTTAATCCCGAACCGAGGAAAGTTTGACTCTGTTATAGTCTGGGAACTAGAAATCCGGATAAGGAATTCTGTTAATCCGGGAGAAGGTGTTAGGCACCCCGAATTCCGTGGTTCTAGCACGGTCTCTCAACTGTTGTATTTGCTTTTATCTTATTTCTTTATATATTCCAATTTATGTGCATTATTAATATTTTTCTTTATCAATTTTAAGGAATTGCAACGATGTGAAAATGTATTTTTAACCACACCGTACCAGTATGATTTTAAATACATTTCGACTTCGTTGAGAGTAATATTTGGGTCACATAAATGTGCACCCGTACTTGAGAATGTATATTAAAATCGCGCCTAAAATATCTACGTCTTATTAACTTTTTGGAAAGACCGGGAAATTCGCTAAATGGTCCTTCCGAATCTATGTGTTTTATTACAATTAATTGAGGGCCCCGTGCATTTTGTTCTCTAACGAGGCTCATTTCATTTATTTTTAAAGGTCAAGCCTATAATGTACTACATTTTCTACTATTGTTTTTTCCTTATCAAAATAACAAATAATGCTATCTAGAATTGGTTTGTATTTTTTATTTTTATTTATACCCAGGCCTTTATGTGATTTGGGCCTGGAAATCGGGCCAGCAAAGGGTAATGCATAGTTGTGCACAGGGCTCATCTTAGCTCAGTTCGTATATACTGGTTTACTCACATGAGCATAAAGGGTTATGGCTACTAAATCTGAGCCCTTTTGCCTCATCAAGCCCATATTACCAGTGTGATCCAGGAAAAAACAGACACAAATATAATTATTGAGCTACTAATGGATATACAATGTTATTATAATAGCCTATTATCAGAAATCACCCAAGGCAATAGTACTGAATTTCTATTCCAGTATTATCGTTTTGAACTTATTCAAATTAAATACCTCTGTTATTAACTATCATTATTCGCCGATTGGTACTATTATTTATCAGTTGGGACACTACTTATTTAGATGCAGAGTTACATTATTGTTATGTTCAACTGAAAATGTTAAACTAAATCTACATTAAACATATTTGAATAGAAGCCTGAATTTCGTTCATATTTCAATTCCTCTTTTACATCATGCTATTGAGTTTTAACGTGAGTTTTATAACTAAACTAGTTTTAACAGTTCAAGGCCATTAACGAAATTCAAATTTTAACTAACTCATACTTTTCAAATTAATAACTGTTGATACAGAATTTAAGCTAACGATTGCATTTCAACTATTGGTATTACATTTCCTCGTTTAATAAAAAATGAAGATCTAAAAATCTCAATCAAACATGTTTTAACAAATTTTTAATCTATAATCTATGTGGTTCATTTTCTATTTATCTACTTCATGTGATTTTTTATGTGATATCTAAACTAAGCTACTTAAAAGAGTTAATAGTCCAAGTCATACAGTCCACAGTCCAATTATACACATACTTCTCCTAATGAATACAAATGAATCTATATAGTTCTATATCTACGAAATAAACAAAATCTAAAACTAGTAAATCTAGTTGAACAATTTCATATCTTCAAATTTCTGATTACATCTTCGAATTTAGAAGTGTACCCGGAAAAAGGTGAAATAAGCTCAATGATTCTAAGGCAACTAGAGGAAGAAGATCAGCAATGACAGGACTTCAGCAAGCAATAACCAGCAGATTCACAGCAATACACAGTAACCAAATTCGATACCAAAACTTTACAATAACCAAACAGCTTCTCAAGGAATAACCACAGAGCAAACAGCTTCAGCAACCAGTATCAGCACAGAACAATAGATGAAACATCAGAACTCAAGAGATTTTCACTTGAACTCAAACCAAAAACCAATAGAACAGTAGTAGTATAATGAAATTTGAACTTTTCAAACTTCAAAACTTTTTCAGAACTTTTTTGAACCCCCCCAGAATTTCAAAACTTATGAATTTTCAAACTTCCAAACTTATTAAATGTGGCCTAATGAGGCCTATTTATAGAACAAAATGGGAGGAAATTTTGAAATTAATATTCTGATTTCCTACCCCTTATCTTATGAGTTATTTTCATATTAATACACCTAGTTTAATCGTAAATGCACTAGAACCCCAGCTAGAAGGTTCTAGTGGCATCTACATTATTCTAATACCCTTAATTGTTCATATTACCCTCACTTGCTTTCAATTTCTACTTATTTACCCTTTTATTGTGCCCAGAATACCCCTTATTCTTTAGCTATTTACCCACGAACCAAGAAGCATTGCCATTTATACCCTTAACCCCTTAGGTTATTTACAACATACCAATTAACCTTCCCCTATTTAGCCATGTATTTTCCTTTTATTTACCCTTTTAACCTCTTTTATCAATCAGAAATTAAAATTCAAAGTCAAAATCGACTTACAAAAATAGCAAACAATAGACAGTTTTACAGATATAATCAAATTAGATCTAAGTACTCAATTAACGAGATTCGAGGGAACAAATTAATCAGAGGTCGAATCTAATCAACAGAATTCTTAATTACTAATTTTGATTTTAATCTAGTAAAACCCTAGGAATCTAAGTATGGCTATGAACAACAAACATGCGATTTTTTGACTAAGAACTTTATCAGAGAAGAAACATTATAGCCATGTGATTAAGTAGCAATGATCAGTTACAGGCATGCTACTCATAACTAAGCAAGATCAAAAGGCAAATAGGCATGTGATTAGAAAAAATAGAACAATCAGGAAAGCAAAGAGACATGCAATAGAAAAACCAGGACTAAAATTAGAACACTTAGCTTTCGATTCTTGTTTCTTCTTTTCCTTCTTTCTTTCTTATGTTTTCTTTTCTTCATTTTTTCTTTACTTTTCTTGATTATCCATAACATCGGAAGTTCAGGATTCTATTTCTTGGATTTTTAATCCTCAGGAAGAATCCTCGAGTCTCTCTTGTGAAAAAAACTCTTTGGAATAGGGATACTGGGTGTTATGGGTTTAACAAAGTGGTTTTTGGACTAGGGGTATTCGCCGGAGTAGGGTTCCGATGACACATTTTTCAATATTCGAGGGCTTTTAGGCTTATTCGAGATAAACCACCTAGGTGGGGTTAAAGAGGAGGAGGAGGAGGCCAAGGGGTATTCATGGTGGTCCTTGGTTCATAAGTGGTGGTCGCCGGAGTAGGGCTCCGGCGACACCTTTTGGGTTATTTGAGGGTTTCCAGGGGTTTTCTGGGGAAGTCGATGGGGTAGTGTCACGACCCGCCAAACCCCGGTCGTGATGGCGCCCAACACAATGCTAGGCAAGCCCGACCATATTACCTCTTAACCCAACCAGTTATTAATTCCAATTACTTCAGTTAAACTTAAACAACAAGTGATTGTATAAAAATGGTGACGTAATAGTAAAAGCATACAAAGTACGGTCCCAACCATATCGTGGTGTCACGAGACTGAGCCTCTACAAAATAACATCCAATACAAACAAATCTAGGCAAAATGAGAACAACAAGATGATAAAGAAGGAGAAAACGAGCTCTGCGGACGCTGGCAGCTACCTCGTAATCTCCGCAAAAGTAGACAAGGATCAGCAGCTACAATGTCTCAACTGCTCTCGGGCACCTGTGGATCTGCACAGAAAGTGCAGAGGAGTGGGGTGAGTATATTTCAACTCTGTGAGTAACAATAATAAACGATAACTGAAAGTAAGAACTCCTGTACTATCACTAAACAGTTCTAAGGTAAACCCTCACAGGTGAGTCATCACTACAATAGTAATTCGGCCACTAGTCCACACCTATCTCGTTAAGGTCCCACACTGACTATATCCCATATCGTACCACAACGGTGTACAGCCATCTCCATATACATGTGTCCCTAAAGAATAAGTATCTAGTAGGTATACTCTTGCGGCGTGCAGCCCGATCCAATATATATACTGCTGCAGCGCGCAGCCCGATCCAATATATATACTACTGCGGCGTGCAGCCCGATCCAACATGTATACTGCTGCGGCATGCAGCCCGATCCAATATATATACTGCTGCGGCGTGCAGCCCGATCCAATATATATACTGCTGCGGCGTGCAGCCCGATCTAATATAAATACTGCTGCGGTGTGCAGCCCGATCCATTATATATACTGCTGCGGCGTGCAGCCCGATCCCATATATATACTGTTGTGGCGCGTAGCCCGATCCAATATATATATAAGTGTATGTATATAATACATCCTAACGGGTCCTCGACCCTGTCTCAATTAGTATAGGATTGGCCTTTCAGGCTCACTCAGCTAAGTCAGGGGAGCTTTCACCCGAAGTAATTCATCTCTCGCGGTACGCATCTAGTACTGGCTCTTAACAGGCTATTCAGCTAGTTTCACGGTTGAGTGTAAGTTCCAACACGATATAAGGGTCACCTAGCTCTACAGGTCCCCTAATGCCCTACAGATCGGCGCAAGGCCCCAAACATGGCTATTAGCCCAACTACACAGTTATAATCTCATTAACAGTCATAATACACAGTCTACTATAAGCCGGAAAGGACCAAGTCCAAGTCCCCAATCACAATGTCACCACGCCCGTCACAAGACGCGCATCTCATCTCAACATAGCACTGTAAAGTGCTAGTACGGGGTTTCAAACCCTCAGTACATTATTTACTACTACCACTCACCTCGAACCGGTAGAAACCTCAGTCCGCCTTGCGCTTGCCTCGCAAATCAGTCTCCTCGGATGCCAAATCTGTTCAAAATCAATGATAATACATCAATATATGCCCAATTTACGCAACTCATTCGAAATAACCCAAATTGCATCAAAACCCGCGAAGTTGTCAAAACCCGAATTTTGGTGCACTTTTCGAAAAATTATAAAAGTTGCATATTCGGAACCCTCGTCTCAATACGAGTCTAGGCATATAAAATTTACCGAATTCGGACTCCATTTGCCCACTCAAATCGGCAATTTACCAAAACCCTGGCTTAGGCTAAATTTCCTCACAATTTGATCCTATTTCTGTGAAATAAAGGAGGATTTCAAGATAAAAACGCGTAAAGGAACCATAAAACTCACCTCCGATGATAACTCGATGAATTTCCAACAAATTCTCGCCCAATTCGCCTCCAAGAACCGAGCCCCAAATGTTTTGCAACTTATGAAATTTTAACCCTTCTGTTATTTTTAACACAGGCCCGATTTCCGCTTCTGCGGACAAAAATCGCCTCTGCGACCAAATGGTCGCTTCAACGAGATCACACCAAGCAGCCCAGTTCCGCTTCTGCGGCCCAGGTCTCGCTCCTGCGAGACCGCTTCTGCAGCCCAAGTCTCGCTCCTGCGAGACCGCTCCTGCGAACAAGCCTCCGCACCAGCGATTCTCCCCAGTCGCCCGCCTTTCCGCTTCTGCGACCTAGGACTCGCAGAAGCGAGTCCGCTCCTGCGACTCGTCATCCGCTTCTGCGGAACCTCCTGGCCAAGCCCCTTTCGCATCTGCGGTCCAAATTCCACTTCTGCGGTCCCGCTCCTGCGGTACCCAATCCACAGGAGCGAAAACAACAGAACCAGCAAATCCTCAACCTGCAATTTCCATGTTTTTCTCCCGTTTAACCTCCCAATTCACCCCGGGCCCCCCGGGACCCCAACGAAATCCACGAACGTACTCCATAACACGATACAAACTTTTTCCAATCATAAAAACACATACTTTAACATGGAATAACATCGAATTCAAGCAATTCAAGCCTAAGTTTTCATTCAAACTTCTACAACCGACATTCGATCAAAAACCCGACCAAACGATCTCCGAATGACCTGAAATTTTGCAGGCACATCCAAAATCACACAACGGAGCTACTGCAACTGTCGGAATTCCATTCTGACTCCCGGGTCAAAATCTCACCTATCGATCGGATATCGCCAAAATTCAACTTTGGCCAATTCAAGCCTAAAACTACACCGTACCTCCAAATTCACTTCCGATCGCTCTCCTAGCTCACAAACGACCTCCCGGAGCTGTCCGAATCATCAGTATTCGATTTCGAGCTCTCTAACTCACAGGTCAACATCCAGCTGACTTTTCTCAACTATTCCTTCTTCTAAGAGACTATTTTTCTCAATTTTAACCAAACTCGATCCGGATTGACTCAAACTTACCCAACAGGCATATTACAACATTAACAAGTAGATAACGGGGACGGGATGGGTCATCACATTCTCCCCAACTTAAGAAAACGCTCGTCCTCGAGCGGGTCAAGAAACATACCTGGAGACTCAAATAGCCGAGGGTATCTGCTCCGCATCTCCTGCTCGACCTCCCAAGTAGCCTCCTCCACGGGCCGACCTCTCCACTGCACCTTGACTGAAGCAATCTCCTTGGACCTCAACTTCCGAACCTGTCTACCCAGAATGGCCACTGGCTCCACATCATAAGATAGATCACCATCAAGCTGAATGGTGCTGAAGTCTAATACATGAGACTGATCCTTGATGTACTTCCGGAGCATCGACACATGGAATACTGGATGAACGCCATATAAGCTGGGTGGAAAGGCCAACTCATATGCCACCTCTCCCACTCTCCTAAGTATCTCAAAAGGACCAATGTACCTGGGACTCAGCTTCCCCTTCTTCCCGAACCTCATGACACCGTTCATGGGTGAAACCTTCATTCAACCATGTAAGACAACTCTCGAACCCTACGGTCGGCATAACATTTTTGGCGAGACTGTGTTATGCGAAGCCTCTCCTGAATCAACTTAACTCTATGTAGAGCATCCTGAACTAACTCAGTCCCTATCAATCTAACCTCACCAGGCTCAAACCATCCCACGGGGGATCTACACCGCCTACCATACAATGCCTCATACGGGGACATCTGAATACTCGACTGATAGCTGTTGTTGTAGGAAAACTCAGCAAGTGGTAGGAACTCGTCCCACGAACCACCAAAGTCAATCGCACATGCTCGCAACATATCCTCCAAAATCTGAATAGTACGCTCAGACTGCCCATCTGTCTGGGGGTGAAATGATGTACTCAAACTCAACCCGTGTACCCATCTCTCGCTGAAATGCTCTCCAAAACTGAGAAGTGAACTGAGTACCCCTGTCGGATATGATAGACACTGGGACCCCATGCAACCCAACAATCTCTCGAATAAAGATCGCTGCCAACCGTTCCGATGAGTAAGTAGTACTAACTGGGATGAAATGTGCGGACTTAGTCGGCCGATCAACAATCACCCATATAGAATCAAACTTCCTCGCTGTCCGAGGGAGTCCGGTAACAAAATCCATGGTGATCCTCTCTCATTTCCACTCGGGAATAACCATACGCTGAAGAACACCGCCCGGCCTCTGATGCTCATACTTGACCTGCTGGCAATTGAGGCATCTGGCTACATGTCTAACAATATCCATCTTCATTCTCCTCCACCAGTAGTGCTGTCTCAAGTCATGGTACATCTTCGCGGCACCTGGGTGAATAGAGTACCACGAACTGTGTGCCTCCTCAAGTATCAACTCCCGCAAACCATCTACGTTGGGCACGCATATACGGCCCTGCATCCTCAGAACACCCTCACTGTCAATAGTCACATCTCTAGCATCATTATGCAGCACTCTGTCCTTAAGGACAAGCAAATGAGGGTCATCATACTGTCACTCCCTGATGCGGTCATATAAGGAAGATCGAGAAACAACACAAGCCAACACTCGACTCGGCTCCAAAATATCTAATCTCACTAGTCGATTGGCTAGGTCCTAAACATCATAATCAAGTGGCCTCTCCCCAACTGGGATGAAAGCTAGGCTGCCCATACTAACTGCCTTCCAACTCAAAGCATCGGCCACAACATTGGCCTTCCCCGAATGATACAAGATAGTGATGTCATAATCCTTAAGCAACTCCAACCACCTTCGTTGTCTCAAATTAAGGTCCTTATGTCTGAATAAATGCTGAAGACCGCGATGATCCGTGTACACCTCACATGAGACAACATACAGGTAATGCCTCCAAATCTTCAAAGCGTGAACTATGGCTGCTAGCTCCAAATCATGAACATGGTAGTTCTTCTCATGGGGCTTCAACTGTCGAGAAGCATAAGCAATGACCCTACCCTCCTGCATCAACACACAATCAATGCCAACTCTTGAGGCATCACAATACACAGTATAAAGATCTGAAGCTGACGATAAAATCAAGACTGGTGCTGTGGTCAGTGCTGTCTTGAGCTTCTGAAAGCTCTCCTCGCACTCCTCGGACCATATGAAAGGAACAACCTTCTGAGTCAATCTAGTCAAGGGTGAAGCAATAGAAGAGAATCCATGAACGAATCGGCGATAATACCCTGCCAATCCCAAAAAGCTACGGATCTTAGTAACTGAGGTCGGTCTGGGCCAACTCTACACTGCCTCGACCTTCCTCAGATCTACCTAAATACCATCACGGGACACCATGTGCCCTAAGAATGCCACGGACTCAAGCCAGAACTCACATTTGGATAACTTGGCATACAGCTTCTTCTCCCTCAATCTCTGCAATACAATACTCAAGTGCCGAGCATGCTCCTCCTGGCTACGAGAGTAGACTAGAATGTCATCAATGAACACGATCATAAATGAATCAAGATAGGGCCTGAACACACTGTTCATTGGATGCATAAATGCTGATGGGGCGTTGGTCAGCCCAAAAGACATCACAAGGAACTCATAGTGACCATATCTGGTCCTGAATGCAGTCTTCATAATATCGGACTCTCTAATCTTCAGTTGATGGTAGCCTGAACGAAGATCAATCTTCGAGAATACCCTAGCTCCTTGGAGCTGATCAAATAAATCATCAATACGAGGCAGAGGATACTTATTCTTCACTGTAACTTTGTTCAGCTGCCTGTAGTCAATACACATCCTCATGGATCCATCCTTCTTCTTAACAAACAGGACCGGCGCACCCCACGGTGACACACTCGGCCGAATGAACCCCTTATCTAGGAGTTCCTGGAGCTGCTCCTTCAATTCCTTCAGCTCAGCTGGTGCCATCCGATATGGAGGAATAGAAATAGGCTGGGTGCCTGGCACCAAATCGATCCCAAAATCAATATCCCTGTCCGGCGGCATGCCCGGCAAGTATGAGGGAAACACATCAGGAAAGTCCCGCACAATGGGAACAGAATCAATACTGGGAGTCTGGGCCTCGACCTCCCGCACAAATGCTAAATAAGAGAGACATCCCTTCCCGACCATTCGTTGGGCCTTGAGGAAAGATATTACCCTGCTAGGTACATACTCAGTCGTGCCTCGCCACTCGATCCTCTGAATGCCCGGCATAGCCAAGGTGACTGTCTTAGCATGACAGTCCAGAATTGCATGACATAGAAATAGCCGGTCCATGCCCAATATAACATCAAAATCGATCATGCTGAGAAGCAACAGGTCCACTCGGGTCTCCGGACCCCCAATAGTGACCAAACAGGACCGGTATACATGGTCCACAACAATAGTATCCCCTACCGGGGTAGATACATGCATTAGTAGCTCAAGACACCCTCGAGTCGTGCCCAAATAAGGAGAAAGATAAGTAGACACATAAGAATAAGTAGAACCAGGATCGAACAACACTGAGGCATTTATGTGGCAGACTAAAATAATACCTGTGATAACTGCATCAGAAGCAACGACCTCGGATCGGCCCTGGAGAGCATAGCATCTAGCCTGTCCGGCTGATCGGTCTCCCCCTCGAGGGCGACCCCTAACTGACTGACCCTCACCCCTAGCTGCCGGGGCGAGTGTTGAAGTAGATGGACCAGATGACGAGGGCTGCCCCCTCTGCTGATAAGATCTGGAAACAAGGCGGGGACACTCCTTACGGTGGTGCCCAAGCTCTCCGCACTCGTAAAAACTCCCCGGTGCTGGGGGCTGAGACTGATAAGGACCCCTGGCACTGGAGTGGCCACCTGAAGAACTAGGTCGAGATGAACCCTGAGCAGATAGGGCATGTGAAGAACTCTGAGCTGGCATGGCACTGAGAGATGGCTGGCTCTGGTGTGAACCCTGATAACCCTGACAAGAAGACCACCCACGACGATCCGAGCGACCCGATTGCGAAAATCTGAAAGAGCAACCTCGGCTCTGGTGACTCTGGCCTCTGCTCGGAGTGCCACTGGAACTAGTTGAACCTCGAGGCCTCTTGGCCTCCCTCTCGTCCCGCTCTTGGCGATGATCTGACTCTATGTCGCAAGCAATATCCACAGCCTCCTCAAATGTACGACTCGGAATCCTCTCTCGAGTCATCAGAATACGAATGGGATAAATGAGTCCGTCCACAAAGCGTCCAATCCTCTCTCTGTCAGAAGGAACCGACCACTGTGCATGTCTAGACAACTCGGTAAACCTGATCTCGTACTCTGACACTGTCATATCTCCCTGACGGAGACCCTCAAACTGCCTACGCATCTCCTCTCTCTGAGATCGACGGACCCACTTCTCCAAGAAAATGGTGGAGAACTCTAGCCAAGATAGTGGTGCTGCCCCTGCTGGCCTGCGACGCTCATAAGACTCCCACCAAGCGAAAGCTGGCCCCTGAAACTGAAAGGTGGTGAAAGATACCCCACTGGACTCCAAGATCCCTGCCGTACGAAACATCCGACGGCACTTGTCCAGAAAACCTTGGGCGTCCTCGCTCGGAGCACCGGTGAACACTAGAGGAGATAATCTGCTGAACCTTTCGAGATGACGCTGCTCATCGTCTGTCATAGCTGGGACCCTGTCCCCCTGAACCTGATCTGCTGGCTGAACCGGAACAACAGGCTGAACTGGAGGAGCCTCTGGTGTCTGCAAGCCCTGCACTGCTGGCTTTGGAGTGTGTGCTGCGGGGGTCTGATGACCACCCCCGGTCCTTGATGCAGCTGATGTGGTAGTAACTAAAACCGCCTGTGTCAGGCCAGTGCAAACTGCTAGTATCTGAGCCAGGGTCTCCTGTAGACCCGGAATGACAATGGCCTGATCTGGTGCTGCTGGCACCTCTACAACTGGGAGGCTATGGGTCAGCTGGTACTACATCAGCTGCCCGACCTCCGCCACGACCACGGCCGCGTATACGGCCTCTAGCAGGTGGTAGTGGTGGTCGTCCTTCCCATCCGGAAGCTCGAGTTCTCGCCATCTGCGAGAGAATAGAGTGTCAAGGTTCAGTTCAAGTCAAAAGCAATCGCACGACAAGAATTCCAAGAATTGAAACTTTTCCTAAAAGGTTTGCGGCCTCCCGAGGATAAGTGCAGGCGTCCTCATACTGATCCACGAGACTCTAGTAAACCGGCTCATGACTCGCGAGACCTGTTAACTTAGGCTCTGATACCAACTTGTCACGACCCAAACCCCGGTCGTGATGGCACCCAACACAATGCTAGGCAAGCCCGACCATATTACCTCTTAACCCAACCAGTTATTAATTCCAATTACTTCAGTTAAACTTAAACAACAAGTGATTATATAAAAATGGTGACGTAATAGTAAAAGCATACAAAGTACGGTCCCAACCATATCGTGGTGTCACGAGACTGAGCCTCTACAGAATAACATCCTAATACAAACAAATCTTTGCAAAATGAGAACAACAAGATGATAAGGAAGGAGAAAACAGGCTCTGCGGATGCTGGCAGCTACCTCGTAGTCTCCGCAAAAGTAGATGATGATCGGCAACTACAATATCTCAACTGCTCTCGGGCACCTATGGATCTGCACAGAAAGTGCAGGGGAGTGGGGTGAGTATATTCCAACTCTGTGAGTAACAATAATAAACGATAACTGAAAGTAAGAACTCCTGTACTATCACTAAACAGTTCTAAGGTAAACCCTCACAGGTGAGTCATCACTACAATAGTAATTCGGCCACTAGTCCACACCTATCTCGTTAAGGTCCCACACTGACTATATCCCATATCGTACCACAACGGTGTACAGCCATCTCCATATATATACTGCTGTGGCGTGCAGCCCGATCAAATATATATACTGCTGCGGCGCGCAGCCCGATCCAATATATATATAAGTGTATGTATATAATACATCCTAACGGGTCCTCGACCCTGTCTCAATTAGTATAGGATTGGCCTTTCAGGCTCACTCAGCTAAGTCAGGGGAGCTTTCACCCTAAGTAATTCATCTCTCGCGGTACGCATCTAGTACTGGCTCTTAACAGGCTATTTAGCTAGTTTCACGATTGAGTGTAAGTTCCAACACGATATAAGGGTCACCTAGCTCTACAGGTCCCCTAATGCACTACAGATCGGCACAATGCCCCAAATGGCTATTAGCCCAACTACACAGTTATAATCTCATTAACAGTCATAATACACAGTCTACTATAAGCCGGAAAGGACCAAGTCCAAGTCCCCAATCACAATGTCTCCATGCCCGTCACAAGACGCGCATCTCATCTCAACATAGCACTGTAAAGTGCTAGTACGGGGTTTCAAACCCTCAGTACATTATTTACTACTACCACTCACCTCGAACCGGTAGAAACCTCAGTCCGCCTTGCGCTTGCCTCGCAAATCAGTCTCCTCGGATGCCAAATCTGTTCAAAATCAATGATAATACATCAATATATGCCCAATTTACGCAACTCATTCGAAATAACCCAAATTGCATCAAAACCCGCGAAGTTGTCAAAACTCGACTTTTGGTGCGCTTCTCGAAAAATTATAAAAGTTGCATATTCGGAACCCTCATCTCAATACGAGTCTAGGCATATAAAATTTACCGAATTCGGACTCCATTTGCCCACTCAAATCGGCAATTTATCAAAACCCTGGCTTCGGCTAAATTTGCTCACAATTTGATCCTATTTCTGTAAAATAAAGGAGGATTTCAAGGTAAAAACGCGTAAAGGAACCATAAAACTCACCTCCGATGATAACTCGATGAATTTCCAACAAATTCTCGCCCAATTCGCCTCCAAGAACCGAGCCCCAAATGTTTTGCAACTTATGAAATTTTAACCCTTATGTTATTTTTAACACAGGCCCGATTTCCGCTTCTGCGGACAAAAATCCGCCTCGGCGAGGCCGCCCCTGCGACCAAATGGTCGCTTCTGCGAGATTCCACCAAATCACCCAGTTCCGCTTCTGCGGCTGGGTCTCGCACCTGCGCGACCGCTTCTGCAGATACCCCTCCGCACCAGCGATTCTCCCCAGTCGCCCGCCTTTCCGCTTCTGCGACCTAGGACTCGCAGAAGCGAGTCCGCTCCTGCGACTCATCATCCGCTTCTGCGGAACCTCCTGGCCAAGCCCCTTTCGCATCTGCGGTCCCGTTCCTGCGGTCCCCAATTCACAGGAGCGAAAACAACAGAACCAGCAAATCCTCAACCTACAATTTCCATGTTTTTCTCCCGTTTAACCTCCCAATTCACCCCAGGCCCCCCGGGACCCCAATGAAAGCCACGAACATACTCCATAACACGATACAAACTTTTTCCAATCATAAAAACACATATTTAACATGGAATAACATCGAATTCAAGCAATTCAAGCCTAAGTTTTCATTCAAACTTCTACAACCGACATTCGATCAAAAACCCGACCAAACGATCTCCGAATGACCTGAAATTTTGCAGGCACATCCAAAATCACACAACGGAGCTACTGCAACTGTCGGAATTCCATTCCGACTCCCGGATCAAAATCTCACCTATCGATCGGATATCGCCAAAATTCAACTTTGGCCAATTCAAGCCTAAAACTACACCGGACCTCCAAATTCACTTCCGATCGCTCTCCTAGCTCACAAATGACCACCCGGAGCTGACCTCATCAGAATTCGATTTTGAGCTCTCTAACTCACAGGTCAACATCCAGCTGACTTTTCTCAACTATTCCTTCTTCTAAGAGACAATTTGTCTCAATTTCAACCAAACTCGATCCGGATTGACTCAAACTTACCCAACATGCATATTACAACATTAACAAGCAGATAACGGGGACGGGACGGGTCATCACAGGTAGGGTGAAAGAGAAGGAGAAGTAGGCCAATGGGTGTTCATGGCGGTCTGAGCAGAGGTGGAGTTGAACCACCGCCAGTAGGTTTCCGGTGATGGTGGAGAGGGTATTAGGGCGGCTAGGGTTTGAGGGTTAGAGATGATGGTGTATAATGACTGATATGTAATGTTTTATGTATTTAAAAGATTTAGATGATTTAGAACCCTTGGATTGAAATGAACCAATGGTTCAGATTTAATTAGCTCAAGTACGACGTCGTTCCAATTAAGTGGTCATTTAATCATGACCCTTGGATTGATGTTACCAACGACTCAGATTAATTCAAGTATATGACTTCGTTTTAGTTACTAGGTAATCGTTAATCTAGACCGTTTGATCAAATGAATCGATGGTCCATATTCAATCTTCCATGAACGGTGTCATTTGGTTTATGGTCAGACAGACCGGGCTGGTTTTATTTGGGCCTTGTCAGTGTATTTAATCACTTCGATTACTGAATTTTGTATTTAGCCCAATTTGTATTGTATTATTTTCATTATACATTGTATTTTTGTGTATTTATTTTCTTTTCTATATTTCAATATTGTACTCTTGTATTTATCTTCCATTTATTTTCCTTGTATTTTTTTCCGTTATTTTCTGATTTTTTTCTCAAATTAAAGAGTAATTAATTTTTAATTTTTTTTTTGGTATTTTCTAATTAATACAAATAGAAGATTTTTTGATTTTCTCTGTTTCATTTTTTCCCCAAAAATTTAGAAACAATCCTGGTATTTCCACATGTTTTATGAGTTATTATTTAAGCACACAATTATCAACAAATTGCCACAAAAATTCAAAAATCATTTTTTATATATTTTGGAATAATTTGCTTAGGGCAAAAATCACGTGCTCACAGCGACAAACTGAAATAATACCTGTGATCACTGCATCTAAAGCAACATCATCTCTCATGTCAAGAAGTGCATAAAATCATGCCTGACCACCGCTACATCGATCTTCACCCCTTGGGCGACCTCTAGAAGACTGACCCCACCCCTACTAGACTGGGATGATGCTGAAGTAGATGGAGTAGAAAGGGACGACTAATCCCTCTGCTGAGCCCGATTACGCCTAAGCCGAGGACACTGTTTCTTTTTGTGGCCAAGCTCACCATACTCATAGCATCTGCCATGTGCTGGAGAAGAGGACTGATGTGAACCCCTCCCTACAGATGAACATTGTGCTGAAGAGTCTGGAGTAGAACTCTGGGCTGGAAGGGCACTGAGTGAAGATTGGCACTGCTGATATCCCTGACTGCCACAACCGGAAGAAGCCCTACTGTACTCTAGGCGACCTGTCTGATAAGGCCTGAAAGAACGACCTCTACCCTGCTGAAAATTGGCCCCTAGATGGAGCACCACTGAAGTTACTTGAACCTCGAGGCCTCTTAGCCTCTCTTTCATCTCGCTCCCGATGATGATCTATCTCAATCTGACGATCCATATCAACTACCTCCTCAAAAGAAGTTGCTGTCATCCTCTCACTAGCCATCAGAACACGAATCGGATGGTTGAGGCCATCCACAAATCTCCTCATCCTTTCCTAATATGTCGAGATCATCCATGTAGCATGTCTAGCCAGTTGTTTATACTTTAACTCATATTGGGTCACTGTCATATCACCCTGAACTAGCCACTCAAACTGTCGGCACAGCTCATCTCTGCGAGACTGCGGCACATATTTCTCCAAAAAGAGAGTGGAGAACTGATGCCAAGTAAGGGGTACTGCTCCTACAGGTCTACACCTCTCAAACTCCTCCCACCAAGTAAATGTTGGCCCTGAGAACTGGAATGCAGTAAAAGACACCCCACTAGACTCTAATATCCCTGCAGTGCGGAGCATCCTCTGACACAGTCTAGAAATTCCTAGGCATCATCGCCCTCAGTACCGGTGAACTTCGGAGACTAAAGTCTACCAAACCTCTCATGCCGACATTGCTCGTCGTCTGGCATCACTATAACAATATACCCTGGGGCTGGTGCGGCTGGCGCAACGGGGGCAATCAGTGCAACTGGTTGAGCTGGAGCTACGTCTGGTGTCTGTAATCCCTGTACAGGTGGCTCGGGTGTGCGAGCTGCGGGAGTCTAATGACCACCCCTGATTTGAGAAGTAGCTACGGCAGTAGAGGCTGAAATTGCCTGAGCCAGACCAGTACAGACATATAAGATCTGAGCTAAAGCCTCCTGAAGACCAGAAATCACCATAGGCACTGTCGGTGCCTGAACAGGTGCTGCTGGGGCATCAAATGCTGGAGGCTTGTCCTGAATAGGGTCAACTAGTTGGTCAACTAGTACTGCCCTTGCTGCCCTACCTCGACCACGACCACGGCCGCGTCCACGGCCTCTTACAGGTTGTAATGGTGGTCGTTCGCCACGTCCGGTAGCACGAGTTCTTGCTATCTGCGAATACCGAAATTTAGTTCTCAAAACAAGAAAGTTGAACGACAAGAGTTCAAACATATGAAGCATTTCCTAAAGGTTCTGCAGCCTCTCGAGGATAAATACAGAATTCTCTGTACATATCCGCGAGACTCTACTAACCGTCTCAAGAATCATGAGGCCTAGTAACCTAGGCTCTGATACCAACTTGTCACGACCCCAAATCCTGGTCGTGATGGCGCCCAACATAAATGCTAGGCAAGCCCGACCATTACTCTCTCAACCCGAGCATGAAGCTCAAACTCAATTTATTTATACAACTTTAAAAGCAGCGCATCTATAGGTTTTACTAATAAAATAACAATGTCAAATATCCTAATAACTCTGGGAAAAAACCTCTCAAAGACGTGGGGGTCACGAGTCTAGACCCTCTAACAGTAAAACATAAGAAGACTGTAATAATACATAGTTTGAAATATGCGGAAAATCAAATAACAAGGATAAGGGAGAAGTCTGGCCCTGCAGACGTCAAACAACCACCTCGACAACTCTGAATGAAACTCCGGAGTCAGCAGTAACTCAGCTAGCTCTTGAAGTACCTGAATCTGCACACATGGTGCATGGACTAAAGTGAGTACTTCCAACTCAGTTGTAATAGACATGTATAATGACTGGAAAGTAATAATTCCCAGTATACCACAATGTAAAGCTAAAACATGTACCTCTTCACATTTAACAAGTGAATAGCAAGCATTAACAGCTGCACAACAAACATATATATATATATATATATATATATATATATATATATATATATATATATATATATATATATATATATCGATGTATGAATGCAATGCAAATTTTCATGACCACTACAGCGTGTAGCCCGATCCATGGTTACCCGGCGCTCACTCTGGAGGGGCTCCTACATCCCAAGCGCAATATATAATATCACACCCGCTGCGGTGTGCAGCCCAATCCAGGCATAATCATGAATGCATAATCATATTTACCAATTTTAGTTTCAATTATCAGAATTATAGTTGGGTGATTAAAACCTTAGCATTTCACTGTCACGACCCGGATTTTCCCCCATCATCGGGATCGTGACAAGTTGGTATCAGAGCTCTAGGTTACATATGTCTCACCACTCACGAACAAGCTTTGTAGAGTTTGAGGGGTAGGTACGGAGACGTCTGTACTTGTCCTCCTGAGTCTATTGAGTTAGGAAAACGTTTCTCATTTGTTATTTCTTATCGTGCGAATTCGTTCTTCAAAATATTAAGTTGAATTTCCACTCTTGTCTTCCCACGAATGGCGAAGTCACATACTGCTTCTCCAGCCGAATAATGACACGGGCTGGTGATAGATCAACTACGCCTTCAAAAGTCTTACGGAGGATGGATAGGTTTTACCAAACTCTTCGCTACCAGCTTCAGCAGTGCATCTTTTGAGGACCCACAAGATTGTGCTTGACTGTTTTGAGGAATTACAGAACGTGGGGATAGTCGAATGCGAGGGGGTTGATTTTACTGTGCTTCGGATGGAAGACAGAAGTAGTGGGAAGATAATGTATTTACCATGCCAGTTGTGGTTCCGATGGAAGATGCAATTATATCAGGAAATCACCTAAGGTATCGTGTGGGGTTTCAACGAACCTTGACGTCCGGTGGATTTGTTGGAGTTGTGAAGGACAAATATTGTGAACTATTGGGATGCATATATACGGCAGGGAAAGGTCCTCCAAATAACTTATACATATTTAAGGTTGGTTCCTTTCATGGTGTAAGAATCGCCCCAGAGAATAACGAAGGGTATGTGAGTAAATGGGGTAGCTCAGCAGTGTTAAGCCAACATAGCAAAAGAGGAAATTGTCCGTCGATGGTTGCGACAAGTCCACGAAGAGGGAAAGCCGGCCAACGCAACGCTAGTTACTAAACGCAATTTTAAGATGTTTGGAAGATGTTACCCCTCCAGATTCTCTGCAATATGTAGTATATGCGATCTGAACGGTTGTACCAGGTCACAATAACTGTGTCCGAATATGTATATTGTCATGAGCAATAAGTTAACTGAGCCTTAAAGGAATTGCTGTGAATGTGGAGGTTTAGAGAAATGTAATTTTAGAAAAGCACTCAAGCTACACGCTCCATTGCAGTTAATATTTATCCTACATGGACAACCAGATGTAGAGGTCAGGATGTTAGAGGTGGAGGTGAAAATCTTAGAGGTGGAGACCCAACAATTAATATAATTTTTATGATATGAGGGAGGTCTCTATAACAGATGGGGTCATCACACGTATAATTCAGATTGTTATAGACAGAATAATTTTCACTTAATTTTATTTGGTTTTTGAAAGAAAATTTAGGCGAGTCCTTTTAATATGCTCCATTCATGAGCGAGCATCGTAATCATCAAATATGCTTATGGAAATACTCACGTTGGGATATTACATGAGGATAGACATCCCTATTATTAGGTGTTAGTCACTAAAGTATCCATAAGGCTAAGAGTGACTTTATATTACTTATTACAGTGGGTTTGATTTAATTCTCGGAATAACTAAATCTAGTCGTTAATTGTGCACCTATCAGTATGAGGGTTCATTTTATGTCGTGATTATCTTTGACGAACAATTATTGAAAGGAATAAAGAAAGGAAATGAAAAAAAATTCAGATGATATAATGTGCAAGCACTGTGATTCAGAGTTGAGGATGAGATCCTCAATTTCTTTTGGCATAATGTGAAATATTTCTAAGCTGAGCTTCAAGCTGCGATGGATATTATGTGAGGACTAGGTCCTGGTAGTAAAAGTTTATGTGTTTCAAATTCTTCTTTTATAAAATTAATATTTTTGGTATTACGTTTTTAAATGAGAGTCATGCTTGTTAGGACTATTTGACCATTTTGTATAGCTCTTATTCATATCTAGTTATCTCTATTTTTAAACAGTTGAGTTAGCTGTTGAGAAGAGCACCCAGGTGCAGATAAATATGACTCATTAATTCGAAAAAAGTAATCACAAGGTCTCCATACCTCATTGTGAGTAATGTGGGATCTTTGGAATAAGGTATTTGATAACACGTAGTTAATTGGAAATGTTGTAATTTAGGGACGGCTCTTATGGACAAAGTCATGGCTATGTGTATAAGTACGTGGTTTTCATGCCCTAGTTAAACTGGCTCGTGATAGTACCCATGGATAACGTATTGATATGCTCCCGCAGTTAGGCAGAGCATACGCAGCATCTCAGAGTAGCTCTCCAAACTCTGAAAAAGGTAGTCACCTATATGCGGATATCTCAAGAGTGTTAGTTCTGGCTAAGTACAGTTGCATTACTGGGCTATGTTGTGACGACAGAAGGTATACATGTCGATCCAAGGAAGATGGAGGCAGTCAAGGACTGGCCTAGACTAAGATCAGCCACCAAGATCCGGAGTTTCTTGGGGTTAGCAGGTTACTTCCGTCGATTTATAGAGGGGTTCTCTTCTATTGCAGCCCCGATGACCAGGTTGACCTAGAAGGGTGCCCAGTTCAAGTGGTCAGATGAGTGTGAGGCGAGCTTCCAGAAGCTCAAGACGGCTTTGACTACACCACCAATGTTGATACTACTTACGGGTGCAAGGCCTTATATAGTTTATTGTGATGCATCCTGTACGGGACTTGAAGTGGTATTCATGTAGGATGGTAAGGTTATTGCTTACGCTTCGAGATAGTTGAAAATCCATGAGAAGAATTATCCGATTCATGATCTTGAGCTGGCAGCAGTAGTTCATGCCTTAAAATCTGGAGGCATTATCTATATGGTGTGGCGTGTGAGGTATACACGGATCACAAAAGCCTAAAGTACTTATTCAAGCAAAAGGAGTTAAATTTGCGACAGAGGAGATGGTTAGAGTTGCTGAAGGACTATGAGTTACTATCCTATATCACCCAGGTAAGGCCAATGTGGTGGCCGATGCGTTGAGTAGAAAGTCTGCCGGCATGGGTAGTCTCGCATACATTCCGGTCAGTTAGAGACCACTTGCTCTAGATTTACAGGTCTTAGCCAACCAGTTCGTGAGACTAGACATTTCTGAGCCTAGCAGGGTGTTAGCCTGCACGGTCGCTCGTTCTGCTCTATTAGAGTGTATCTGTGAGAGGTAATTTGATGATCCTCATTTGCGTGACTTGAGGGATACTATACAGCAAGGAGGTGCTACGAAGGTAACTCTAGATGATGAAGGAGTATTGAGATTGTAGGGGCGCATTTGTGTGCCCAATGTGAAGGGGATTCGAGAGTTGATCCTAGCAGAGGCCCACAGTTCGCGGTATTCTATTCACCCGGGCGCCGCAAAGATGTATCAGGATTTACGACAACACTATTGGTAGCGCAGGATGAAGAAGGACATCGTTGCGTATGTCTCTCGGTGTCTAAATTGTCAGCGGGTGAAATATGAGCACCAGAGGCCTGGTGGTGTATTCCAGAGAATTGAAATTCCCGAGTGGAAATGGGAGCGAATCACAATGGACTTCATTACCGGACTTCCTTTGACTCGGAGGAAATTTGATGCTATTTGGGTCACTGTTGATAGGCTGACCAAGTCAGCACACTTCATTCCAGTTTCTGTCATTAGCGGAGTTCGCCTACAACAACAACTACCAGTCTAGCATTCAGATGGCCCCGTATTAGGCGTTGAATGGTAGGCGATGTCGGTCTCCAGTCGGATGGTTTGAGCCAGGAGAGGCTCGGTTGTTGGGTACAGACTTAGTTCAGGAGGCCTTGGACAAGTTCAAGACTATACAGGAGAGATTGCATCCGGCTCAGTCCAGACAGAAGACTTATGCGGATCGTAAGGTTCAAGATGTAGATTCCATGGTTGGTGAGAGGGTATTGCTCCGGGTATAGCCTATGAAGGGCGTGATGAGGTTCGAAAAGAAGGGCAAGCTCAGCCCTAGGTATATTGGTCCATTTGAGATTCTGGACCGAGTGGGAGAGGTGGCTTACAGACTAGCACTGCCACCTAGCTTATCAGTCGTACATCCAGTTTTTCATGTATCTATGCTTCGGAGGTACCACGGCGATCCCACACATGTGTTAAATTTCAGTACTGTCCAATTGGTCAATGATTTATCCTACGAGGAGGAGCCGGTGGCCATTCTAGACCGGCAGGTTTGACAGTTGAGGTCGAAGAGTTTTCCTTCCGTGCGTGTTCGGTGGAGAGGTCAGCCTCCTGAGGCATCGACCTGGGAGTCCGAGTCTGATATGCGGAGCCGTTACCCACATTTGTTCCCCGACTCAGGTACTTCCTTCTCTTGTCCGTTCGAGGACGAACGGTTGTTTTAGAGGTGGAGGATGTGACAACCCAAAGGGTTATCACCTATTTTCCTCATTTGCCCCGTGCTCTCGAGGCCTTGAAAACCTAATTTTATGTTGCCTCGATTTACGTGCGTAGTCAAGACATGTAGCCGGAAAGATTTTGTGCTAGAATATATGCATTCTATGAAAAATTTGAAGAAAATTGATATTAATATTGACATAGTTGACTTTGGTCAACATTTTTAGTAAACGGACCCGGACCCGAGATCGGACGGTCCGTAGGAAAATATGGGACTTGGGCATGCGTCCGGAGTCGAATTCTGAGGCCTAGAGCCCAAGATATGAATTTTTCTGTTAAATTGTTTTTGATGAAATTATTCAATGAAAATGGATTAAACGACCATGGTATCGGGCTCGTATTTTGGTTCCGACGCTCGGTACAAGTCTTAAATATTATATAAGTGCTTTCTGCAAAGTTTGACGACATTTGGATGACATTTGATGTGTTTTGAACCTTGAGTTCCAAAATTTGAAAGTTTATGAAATTAAAGAAAGATAATCATGAACCTGAGGCTTGATTTGATGAAAACGATGTTATATTGGCGATTTGATCGCATGAGCAAGTTTGTAACATGAATTTGAAGTTGTGTGCATGTTTGGTTTGGAGCCCGAGGGATCGGGTAGATATTTGATAGGCCGTTGGAGCAAATTCTGAAAAATAACACAGCTGGTATTTTTCCCCAGCTGATATCTTCGCAATTGCGAAGAAATACTTGCAATTGCGAAGAGTTCCAGGATCATGCTAATTTCGCAAAAGCAAACAATTAGTCGCAAATGCGAAATGGCCCTCAGATGGCCCGGGTTCGCAAATGCGAACAATGGGTCGCAAATGCGATCATGCACAAGGAAGCCTCAAGTTTGCCAATGCGAAAAACATCTCGCAAATGCGAGGCTGGCAGACTTGGGCCAGAGTTCGCAAATGCGAACTTTTTCTCGCAAATGCGAGAGTAACAGTCCAAAACCTCCTATGTTCGCAATTGCGAACAAATGTTCGCAATTCCTATAACCGCAGTTGTGCAATCGGATACTTAAACGAATTTTACACCTCTTTTCTTTATTCTTTCAAAACCCAACACACCACACACGATTCTCCAAGAGCAAAATCACTCCAAAAGACTTGTAAGTCACTTTTTACTTAATTCTTTCAATCCCTAACATCATTAAACATGTTTTTGAATAGAAATCAAAGGTTTTCATGGTAGAACTTCTTGTTTTTTGGTAGAACGTAGGTTTTTCATGAATTGGGGAATTAGACCTCGATTTGAGGTCCAATTTTGAAACAAATCATATAATTGAACTCGTGAGGGAATGGGTAACCGGATTTTGGTCTGAACCCCGAGTTCCGACCACGTGGAACCAGGGGCGTTTTGGGAAATTTTGGGTTAAACTTTGAGAAAACCATTTTTAAGCATCCAAACCAATTTATATAGTATTTATTAATGTAATTGAACCAATTGTGTTTAGATTCGAGCAAGTTAAAAGCTGAAATTCGAGGTAAAGCTATACTTGAAGGATAATTGGACTTCAAGGCTTAGAGATAAGTGTTTGATCTATCCTAGCTTGAGGGAATAGGGTTAATATGCTAATTGCTATGTGATCGAGTGCGGTGTATGGGCTGTGGTGACGAGCATCCATATACTGGCATCTAGCATGACCGTGAGTCGTTTGTTGACATATATTGTGGGATGTTTTAAGATATAATCTTGGACCCTTGCCGGGTTGTGAAGTTGATTATTGTTTTCCCTTGCCGGGACTTTATTGTGAAGTTGATTATTGTTTCCCTTGTCGGGACTTTACTGTGATGATTATTGTGTCCCTTGCCGGGACGGT